>JAQJVL010007045.1:0-25796 GCA_035578905.1 Stictocephala bisonia | reverse complement strand
GATAATGTATAAAAACGTAACCTAAAGATATTTTTGATTTTTCTATGGTACGTTACTTTGGAAATTTTTTTTATAAGTCGCGAAAAAGGGGGGGGCTATATATTTATGAAATGAGACGTAAACAACCATCAAATAAGTTCCAAGTAATCGTTCTTCTTTCGGTGAATCCGTAAAGCCTGTTTGATTTGATATTTCTGTTTAAAAGAAACATTACACGGTGATTTTATGTGTAATGTTTACGTGTAACTCGGGGGGGGGTCAGTATGCCTGATCGACTATCAAAGTCTTGTGTACATGCAGCTGTTTTATTACTCATGCAAAAAAAAAACTCCCACATGGTTGCAGTTGTGTGCAAGGGGGGCGGAGAGAGAAGAATTTCCATCCTCTTCACCCAATATGAGCAGTTAATTAGGTCTAATTGAAATGACAGCCCCCACATCAACCATCTGGTCTACCATTTGGTTCAAGGATAAACCACTTGTTGGTTGAAAACAACAAACTAACCCAAGTAGAGTTTCTAAATCATGCATTAGTTATTGTAATATATATATTCATGTATTATCTTGAATTAACAAAGGAGTATATATTTACTGACTGACCAAAGAGATAATAAAACTTGACAGACCAATTCAAAACACTGGACCAATAATATTTCAAAAGACTGAGTGATCAAATGATATCACAAAGATCAATGGACCAATCAGATTACTGTGCTTAATTTTAACATTTATCCGATCGTAATGAGACTTTGAGAATTGTTGCATTATGTCCAAGGGAAAGTTTTTTTTACATGGGTTTTTTTATTCAGATGTGACTGTAAAAAGTCGTAATTCACCGGCCTTTAACATGCAACGTAGTGTAATGGAATTATTTAATTTATTCAATTTATAGTCAGCTTATTTAATTAATAATACCGACACGGTTCAATGGTTGTTATCAAGTAGGCACTACTAGATGTATGTGCTAAAGGTTTTCAGTTCGATCCCAATCAAAGTTAATTTGATAAGGATCAATCACTGGCTGTTCATTTGTCATTGGGCTAATAATTAACACATTTGGGCCCTACAACAATGTTTCAGTAAATATTTTGAGCTGTCTCTAATTTTGTAGCAGACGATTCATATTTGGCAGCCTTGTAGAAAAAACGAGTCTCTCGTTAAAAACATAATGATCACAATTGTCGTCAATTAATGGTTACGATGGGTGGATGGGTCAACAGCTGACATCATCATATCCACACCACCATGAAGCCTGAGTTATCTCACAGCAATCTGCTAGTCTAATAATTCTTGTGTCAAATGGCGTTTGAACTAATTCAGTCTGAGTTCTTAATTAAAACCAACAAGACTGTTTGTCACTAATTATTTACTGTCTCACTCAACTGGTTATGACCAGCTGGTAGAACGGCATTTTGTAACAATGACTAGACAGACAGCTGTTTTATTTGTAACAACTGTTTTATTACTAACCGGAATATTAACTTCGCGACGACAGGGTCAGCACCAATACTTTCTTTATTACTCCCATTATGCTTCATTATTACTACAGATTTATAAAGATGTACATCAGTTGTAATTTATTTATAACTTCAATGTGGCCGTATGAAAGTGACCTCTGTATACATTTCTCTGTGTGATAATACACAAAATGGTCATCCGATCGCTTAGTTGAAACAAATTACCGTTAGATAACAGCATATACGAGCACCTGCAGCAAATACACTGGATACAAATATTGATACAAATATTTTTTAATGGATTTCGATAAAATCCATAATAATAATAATAAAGTTAGAAATTAGGGATATTTACGTATTTTAGGATGTAATAAAATTAAACAACTGAGTACCTTTTATATTTTTTATTAAAACTCAATACACAACATGTTTAAACTTTTTGGTCATCTTCAAGTCATTTTGTGAAAATTGATTAACAACGAAGAATACCAATATCAACTCTATCTGAAATTTACAATATAACTTATATTAACAATAATTTGTCAGTTTAAGCTTAACTGCAATTTTGTTTCCCTATTTTCTTTATGCTTTTCTAACAAGTATTATATCGTCATTCATTTCAGTAACATACTGAAAGTGTTTATTCCATTGATATTTAACTTAATATAACCTTTATCGTGTTAAATTCGTTTTAATAACAATCAAACAATTTAAGATATTTTTTTAAATATTGTTTTTTAAACTGGTACGTTACTGGATATTTTATACAATTATAATTTATTGTATAGCTACCAGATACGCTTCATTTTATGCTAATTCGTTCAATTTAACATATCAAATTAAACTAGTGGTTCCTAAAGCTTAAACATAACGAGGTATACAAACGTCCGATATTAATCATTTTTACATATTTATTATAAGCAAAATAAGACAAATTATCTTAAAATAAAAATTCTAGCAATCATCTAGAGTTGAAAAAAATTATTAAACATATTTGGGCTTTCCAAGAAGCGTACCAGAGAG
Source organism: Stictocephala bisonia (assembly GCA_035578905.1). Classification (NCBI taxonomy): domain Eukaryota; kingdom Metazoa; phylum Arthropoda; class Insecta; order Hemiptera; family Membracidae; genus Stictocephala; species Stictocephala bisonia. The sequence goes on along the minus strand of JAQJVL010007045.1, from coordinate 23,317 downwards.
TATAAACAAGATTTCATATACATGTAATTTAACACTTTATTTTATGGGTATATAATGAGGCTTACAACTGTGCGATATGAATTATATTTACATATTTATTATCAGTAAAGTAAGGCAAATTGTCTCAAAATAAAAAATACTAACAATCTTCAAAGATAAAAAATTTATAATTCGTAATTTTGAAAGAGGCTATTCAGGAGGCACACCTCACTGTGAGTCAGGGACAAGGTGGCGGATGTCCACCGCTGCCGTGTGGTGTTACCGATACCGTTTCAAGTTAAATGCTAAAAATCTCAAATGCATACTTAGCGCGCGGGGACTATAGTTCAGGACACTGGTACAAATAAGTTTTTATTTACAACGTCTATGGTCCTAATAAAGAACACACATTTTTATATATTTGCTATCATCGCGCGAAACAATAAAATTTCGAATTAACACTTCTTTATTAAGTGCCAAATTAAAATATACAGTCTGGATATTAGTTGGTTACTTGTAAAATAGTTTGGTTTTCTCCTTGATTATACTGTATACAGTATTACTTACAAAAGATATTTCATATAAAATGAATGTTTATGAAGTATAAAACGTTTATTTTCCAGAAAACGGCACTAAAGTTTCCAGAAAATCAAATTAGTAATAAAATATAGTAAATAAATGACAACTTTAATTATCAACTTTATTTAAATGTAATTTTACATGCTTCTTTTGTCTTTGATTCATTCAATTTTTTATATTTATTCCCTGTATCATTTATTAACCAGTAAGATATCAAGATAAAGAGGGGGGAACGGGCAGTCCAACTTTTAATTGGTGGCCCAATTAATTCGAGACTCCATAATTTGGGAGGGGCTATCAGAGTATTACCCCAGTCCCAATCTCCCAGAGCATCAGTCGTTGGTTTTTGTTAGTTTTTGAGCGTCGGTCTTTTGAGTCGGTTCGGTTCTGGGGGACGTTGTTTCGTCTTTTTCGCTTTTGGTAAGTACCAATACCAAACATTTTTCTGTATAAAATGCAGATCTTTGGTGACATATTTTAATTTGACTTGAATATTCGTTATTTTTTGTAAAAATGTTAATTTTTAAAATTGATATTCCATAGCTGAATGACAATCAATTTTATCTTGTTAATTTAGTTTGATTCAATTGACAACTACTACATTCCTATGTATTTCCATTGTCATACCCCAATAAATTAAAATTCTATAGACCTTTAAAAGTTAAAAAAATATTTTATCGTTTTATTTTATTTGTATAATTTAAAAAACGGGTTAGGTAAACTGTAGAGTTATGAAAATACGGCTTTGATCACAACTTTGATAGGTATGACATGGTGTTATAAAAGTACATACGTCTTTGATGAATACATACTTCGGTATTTGTCTGTAATTTAATAATACTTATGAACCCATAAGAACACGATAATACATGTGAATATATATAAATATACTTCCGATTAGCTCTAAACGTTAACTTTTCATATTACTATCATACGAAAGTACATAACAAAACAACTTTTTATCGTTTAACTAATTTCGTTGCGTTTTAAAACTTATGTATCAGAAATAATATTACATTTAATTAGTCTAATATTGCATAATGAATATCTGTTTATATTCCTTTTAGCTACAAATAGTGGTATTCATATTTTGAAATTATGTAAAATGTTAATTAGTACTAGTATCCTAATCATATATAGTTTTAGAAAATATACCTGAAATCCATATTTATTATTAAAATACCGAGTTCATTAAACTTGACACAACGTTTAAAATATATTAAAGCAAGTTATAAAATGTTCACTCTTAAACTGCTGTTTTCTGATGAAAAATATAGATAAATTACTAAATATAAAATAAATATATAGATAAATAGATAACTATAAAATAATGCACCAACACTTTTTTATTTATATGCAGATATTTTTAGTTTCAGCCTTGAGAATCCTAAATCCACTCATGAAATATAAATATTTGTACACCAAACATAGTTTATAAAATTAGTATATAAATTATTTATTTTACTATTTTATTGCTATAAACGAGTTTGTCTTATTGTCATTAGGTTTTAACCTTTTAGAAATGGAATAAACAAATAAATTAATTATTAAGTATTCAATAATAATTAAAAAATTGGTCAATTGACCTAAATTACTATTACATACTAGCATACAAAATAATCTTGAGGAAACAACTGTTCACTGTGTAAAAGCTACATAGTTGAATATTTTAAAAGTTGAATATAACTTTAAGTTCAGCTACAGGATTGAATATAACTGTAAAGTTCTCTTGTCAAAATGTCTTGTATCGTGATATATGAAATCCACTGTAAATACAAAATTTTGATGTATTATGCTTCAAAGAGCGTGTAAAAGTGTCTCAATAATGGACTTTTGGAGTACTAATTACAGCTGTATTTCAAAGTGTTAATTAAAATAATATAGGTCTATACTATACAGACAGGCTAGAAAAAAACAGAATTGAAGATTAGCATATATAGGTCTTAAGATTGACACACAATAGTAAATATGTTGCTTCTGCCTAATATTTAGATCTTTCGTCCATTTATTATTTTTCTCTTGGTCTCAATAATTACCCTTTACAGAAATTAATAAAGTTATTTAGGGAAAATACAAAGTAGATTTATTTTTAAAGACACTAAAAATGATAACAGACAGATTAATGCTTTTATATAACAATAAATTGGTATTTATAATAAGTTTCATGGTCAGCATATTACGTGTTGGTTGAAATACAAGTGATCATCACACAACACAAACATATCACAATACAAGTGAACGTCACACATCACAAATTTATTTCAAAATAAGTTCAGTGTAAAGAAATATTACGGTAATCGATTATGGTAGTTTGTTCTTGCTTTGTAATAAATGTGTGTTGTGTTACATTCTCAAATGTATTTGTATAAAAATATTCTTATGTGTAAATAAAGTTATTTCTTAAATTGAAAACGTAATTTGTAAGTTATAGGGCCTTAGTACACAAACCATTTAATATTTAATATATTTAAATTACATGAAAAAATACTAGCTGAATATACTATATACGTTGATATATATTCTTATTCTATTGAAGTGAAGAGTGCCAATTGGATAACTAATCAACATTAATAATTACGTACAACGAACCGATCTGTCAACCAGACCCCTGGTTATTTATTTTTTCCAATTTTAAAGAATAATTATTAGTGATTTTTCCTGTCAATGTGTTACAATTTTCGTGTCCAAAATCAAATTTAAAAAACATTTCACTTAAGTCCATACCTCATTTATTCAACATAGAGGCAATTCCAAGGTTGTGTAAACCACAAACCTCCACAAGCGCCACGTATACTAACAAGTGGTTATAGAAACATGGTTGAAAATACATAATGTTAGTGAATTGACACACAAATTAAATATGCAACAAAGGTAGGAAGGACTATTTACCTCGACTATATAAAATGAGAAGCTTTGATGATACCTACCGAGCGAATGCAATACAATCTTTCTTTGCACTTTAACTGAGTGCTACCCTTGAACTTCCTTTCTCGTAATGCCTTTATAGAGCCGACGTAACAAGAGTCCCGGATTCCATCCTAGAAAGGTAATAACTCAGCGTCTGAGAAGTGTAGTTTGTTGTAATGAAAGCAGAGACGGCGGACATATCCATAACTTGCGGTATGTAAACAACAAAACAAGTTACACCCTCGCAAGGTTATCATTCTTTGAGGTTATAATTGCTTTCCTCAGTTCTCAATAATCAAGAATGGCATGACCATTTGGTGTAACAAAAAAGATACTCCGGTTTCCACATAACAACGACTGTTTCATTTACGTAAAAAGAAAGTATTTTAATGGATCCTGTTATATGCTTGTTGGGGGAGTGTTGAAGTTTAAAACTATTTAGAAAACTTTCTAGAATTTAGAGCGGTATTTAATGTAGAAAGTATCAACTTTTGCCAAATACGTTTATTATGTCTATAAGAAAATAACAATATACAAGCAGGTTTTATATTCAGGGACTTTACGTTAGATGTTGGATACCATGATTCGAATCCTCTTCGAATAGACAGTCTTCATTTGTTCAACAAAGTTGATGCACAGGTTTGTCTGTAGTTTACGTGAAAATGGCACGTGAAATTTATAAAAATGTAAGTACTCAATGAACACCATAAACAAAGCAATAATTTTCTATAGGGTAATACATTGTATTAAATTGCATTTTTTTGCGTCAAATTAAAAGTTTAGCTTGCAAATAATGTAATGAACAGATTTTATACTCACAACCAGATGTTTCTTTATTTTATTAAAAAAGAATTTTTAATTAAATATTGAATCTAAAACTGACATAGTTTAATTCCATTGTTTTTATCACTATTATGATTTTGGCGTCATTCTCTTCGTAATTAAATTATCCACGATTCTGTATAAAATTTGTGTATATAAAATTTCAAATGGTGTGAACCAAATAAAATTTAAAAATAAAAAAAATTTTAAATTTATACTTTTAATTTTTAAAATTCCATAAAACAATAAAAACAAATATACTTATAAAATGTAAATTTTTTACCATATACCATTGTATTGAGAATATTCCCTGGTAATTTCAGCAAAAAATATACATAAATATATGTATATTTAACGTAATTAGTACATTTCTGAGAATTTACTACTGTATAAGAGTTTCACCATTAACCTTTATTAAGCTTATTATCTTTATTTATTTATTTTTTTATTTATTTATTTATTTTTATTTATTTATTCATAGGACGCCGATCGTCAAGATATGGGCGAATATAGATTTCGAATGAGTGTGATGAGTGTAGATGAGCGAATTTAGTCATTGTTACAAACTTTTCTTTTCAATCAAATTTTCTTATCAAATTGTTAATCTTTTAAGTATATAAGTAATAAATATGTTGAGGGAACACACTCAAAACAATTCTTTATGGATTATGGCTATATCTTCATTGACTGTAAGCCATGTTGATTTTAACCCTAGAAGTGATGTGTAAAAAGTACCAGAGTGATGGGTACTTTGTAATCTTCTCGCAACATATTTTTTTAAAATATATATTAAATATATGTAAAAATAAAAACACTGAGTATTATACATCAATTTTATCACAATAATATGCAGAATCATAATAAATAATATAACTTGAGCTTACCATGCTCAGGTGGTGTTTTATCCATATTTTATTGAGAAAAAACTTTTTCAAAAAAATTTCTGTTTCACTTTGAATGGTTGTCACTTGATTGATATTGTTGCTATCACAACACTTTAAATGTATAACATGTTCACAATTTAATTGTAAACAAAAATGTTTTGTACATATTTACATTTATATCAAACAGGAAAAAAGTTATTTACAAAAAATCGTAACTATGTACAAAGTTGAAGTGGCCTATTTTAGTCAGAGTCACTACTCTCAGCCACTCTTTTCCTCCCTTGGTGAGTGGGCCTATGAAAATGTTGTAGTCTATGGTAACAGAGGTAGGGTGAATCCCACAATTAATCTTGACTGTAAACAACAATAATCACAAGATAAACAAAAAACTGTGACACTGCGTAGTGCGCGACTTGTAAATAAACAGCTGTCTCGCCGTAGCAGCTGCGCTATCTGCCAGACGTAATGCCGTGTATGGGGTTTGGATTTTTTTCACCAATAACGAATGCACGGAGGAATATATACTATATGACATAAATTATTACTCATGCACAGAGGAATAAGTCAGTATGAATAAAATTACGATAGCTTCAATAGTATTCGACTTATTCAGCTCGAAATTTGATAGTCGTAATTTACGACTTTATCACTTGACGAACGTAATAAACAGTCGGAAAATACGACGGTCATCAATTAGATGGTTAATTCCATAAGAACAATGTTATTTTCGAACCGGACATACCCCGAACAGCACACGCATAATCTGTGAACATTCTCAGAATGTTTCCTAAGAATATTCATAATATACCAAGCATATTCTGGAAGATTCTGAGAACATTTCCAGAACAATGATTGAATATTCTATGTCCCACCTTGGAAATATTCTCAGAATGTTCTCCAGAACATTCCAGGAACCATCATGGCATATTCAAGGATGATCCTAGAATATTCCAAACAAAGAAGTTCAGAGTGTTCTGAGAATGTTCTTGGGAGATCATCCTAGGAATATTCCGGGGAGATTGATAACATTCCTAGGCTTTTCTGAGAATATCCATCACTGATTCGAATATACTAGGGATATTCTTGTAATATTGCAACTTCAGTATTTAGAATAATCTCAGAATGTTCTTGTTATCTATTTAAGAATATAGGCGGGAATTTTTTTATTCAAATAACAATTTTCGAAATATATAGTATTATATACATTTGGAAATGAAAAAATAAATGTCCTCTTTTGTTTATCTTGTGACAGATATTCCTACTTTCTTACCTTTTAAAATTCAAAGGTATTTTATTTCTTCTCACCTGGAAATTGAATTTTTATTTTATTTCCATAATAACAAAAATTTAATTCTGACAACTCTAAAAACTACAGCACTATTAATACAATTTTAATTATTATTTCAAACCGCACTCCTTCAAAATATGTAAAACTGTTTGTGCAACAAAAAATTACCAAAATTTGTGTTCTGCACATATAAATTGGCTGTTAAATTAACAGTTTAAAAATTATATAGGCTATATATCTGAGAAATCAAATTCAGAAGATGGCGTTCAATATCAGTGTTTCTTAATGAGGATAATAAACCACATCAATAAAAAAATTACCACTCAGTTCATGTTAATTTAACATAATCATTTAGCAATCAAATCGTCAACAAAAGGGGCATCGTGGTTTATAGCCACAAACAAAATAGTTATTATGCTAATGTGATAATCAGCTGTTGTTTTTATTATACCTTAGAAATGAAACAGTTACCGATGTTATGTAATTGGGCCAAAACTGTACATTAAGGGCTTTAAATTAATTTAAACAATAGTTTTTAGCTCAGTGCGCAATCTTGAGACCATTAAAAGGCACATATCATGGAAGGACCTTCAAACAGCACCTAAATCATGAAAATCGACCTAGCAGTAGTTTAGCCACAATCTCATCCTCAAAAATCGCCTTACTCTTTTAATATATGGATGAAGTTTGGAATAAAATAACAATACTAAAATGATGGGAAATAAATTTAATAAAACTAATATTTAATTACAAAAATAGTGTTTAAATTTTAATTTAACGCTTCTTCATTGTTTCCTTCAGGTACCACAACAAAGATTCTGAAACAAAACATAGGAATAAAACGTATGAATACAAATATTATATTGATTCCTAATGTTTAAAAAACAATTAAGGAACCCTTCAATTAATATGATTCTTTAAATGTTGCAATTATTTGTCAAAAATAATATTAACATTCTCAAACATTTCTGATAGTGAAGTTGCTGTTTACTTTTGGTGACATAATAATAATAATAATTCTTTATTGATTTTTACAATGTAAATTGCGAATCGATGTTAATATTACTTCATAAAAAGCATTAGGGAACTATGTCAAAATATGTGGTTATTCTTGGCTTTATATTGCATAATTTAATTTAAACAAATAAATGGTACAATATGGCTGAAACAACTTTTTCCTTTCATTATATTACATATTCTATGTAATAACTCTTCACCCATGCTTTGCAATGGAATTTAAAAGGGGCCTCTTTGACTAGAGCCATTGACATGTGTTCTGCTGATGCTCAAATTGCTTCCCTACGCTCGTAGTTTCCATACATGCTTAATCCATTGGCATAATACCCCAGCTTTAAGGAGACTGCTTTCCTACGCTTGCAAAGTCCGCACAGAATCAAGTACCAAAGTTTTTGTATTCAGTCTCATAACCTTTGTACTAGAGTTTGCCCACTCAAGTGGTTTTCACAAAATCATTTGTCATCTATAGCAGGCTATAAATGGGCAACATTTATTCAAAACCTTTGAACTATGTTTAAGAAAATTTTAGATGTTTAAAATAAAAATAAAGTTTTTATTTTTTTTTGTGGGGGGAGGGGGGATGTTTCTTAAAATCAGTGATTAAAATAAAACAGCTTGTTGTCACAGTTAAATTACAACTGCGTGTACCAAATTTTGATTAAAATCAGACCGTTGGTATAATCCGTATATGACTGTTATGTAAAAAACCTTTTGTTTAAAGGAAGGAATCCCAAAAAAGATATTTTTACTAAAATCTCAGTTAGGTAGTTTTAATATCAGATATATACTGACTAAAACTATAACCGGTAGAAAAATAAAACAGATTAGACTATAGTAAGAGGTACCGTCTCAACCAATGGGTAGTTTATAGGCAAATATAGGATGAACAGGTGATTTTATAGCGAGTGTGGCGCTATCTTGTAGTCTTGTTACAGACTAAGACAGACTGTATGCTTAGACAGGACTATAATTAATAGCCTGGACAGTCAAAGGCGGATGTACCTACGGTTTATCGGGGAATCCGAACCACACTTCCAATATTTGTACAAATTGTTCTAATTGTGAGCGTGTTATTTGATTACTATGGAGTGTAGTATTCATTAGTGCGGACGCAAATCCACACATATAGCATCCACAAACCATAACTCACAACCATCCGCAACTCGTAACCTCGCTCCAGGTAACTGGATAGAGAACACCCCTGCCTAAAAATAAACGAACAGATATTTAGTTTGAGTTCAGATAGTATTTCAGTAGACTACAAGTGAGTCCGGCTGTGATAAAAAATTACCTTAACAATTTAAGTTAACATAATAGTTTAAATTAGACCTACTTACTTTGCTTTTGCCCTTTCTGATCTCTCCTTTGCTTTGACCAACCAAGCCTTAATGAAACATGCAATGTTATCATTGGTTGAGCCATGAAAATTGACCCGCACAATATCTGAAAAACCAAATCTTAAATTAATGAAGGATGACTAGTATTTAAATTATTAGATTAGATTAAAACAATGACTGCAATTTGGGTTTATATCACATTATTAAAAAAATAAACACAATAAAGGTTTTAATAACACTACTTGAATGTAAGAAATCTGGGTAAGAGAATCATAATGAGAAAATTTATTCTTTGAAGATATAAAATTAATATCATTTTAAAAATTCAAAAAAGCATTTATGAACATTTGCTATTGTCCAAGTGATAGCAGACTAAACAATTACTGACATTTTGTCATTTAATACAGTGCCTGTTATGAACTTTTCATATCATCAATGGTGTAATTATCTGAGGTTTCTTTAAAAATGAAAAAAATAGATGTGGATTACGACATTGCGAGAGGAGTAGTAGAACTCATTACAAATGGATATCAAGCCACATTTTGATTTAGGTTCTCCTACTTTAGCTCATTTCAGTTTAAGCCCAAAATAAATACTCATAAATACCTTGAAATAATATGCTATAAACAGATTTATTTAGTTTATTATAAATAAAATAAAAGAAAGTTTCCCTGTAATTACTCCAAAACCTACAGGCCAGGTTTCTTTCAGGATGGTTTTAGTCTGACCTAATTATTACCAAACAGCTGTTTGTATGATCAAAACAAACTTATTTTGAAACATCCAGTAGGTTGAGGTAATGCCTAGTCTTGAACCAAAATAAAGCTCCGACTTCTAAATTGGTACTTAAAATAACTAAGTAAAGTTTGGTACAAAACAGAATAGAATAATGGTCTGTTTCACTTTACGAGTTCAGATAACTTAAGCACCAACTATATAGCATTTGAGACTACTTACCACAAATGACATTGGCCAGTTGAAGCTCCTTAAAAACCATCTTCTTTTTCCAGCCAGCCCAGCTGTATTGGGCTGCTAGTTCATTCGTCATAATCTGCTGCATCAGATCTCTCGTACAGAATTTTGGGTCCCTCCCACCAAACTTTGAAAAATGTTGAATCTGTAACATGTAATAAAGAAACATTACAATACACTGTACAATTAGTCAATGAAAGCAATAAATATTACCGTTGGTTAGGTTTATGCTTAGTTCTTAAAGAGATAAATTATTTAGTATTTTTATAGGAGACAAGTAAAAGCCTGCACATTGTCTAGCATTACCCTACAACTATAATTACAACCAAATTATATTATATCCAACCTCTGCTAAAATATTGAAAAAAAGGCAATTTACAAGTTTAAAACAAGGGGAGTCACTATTCCCTATGCTGGCTGGAAATGTTAAATTAGTTAGATTTAGGTAAATTTATTTAAAAAACTAAGTGATACAAGTATGTGGTTTATTGTATTTTGTTTGATGTGCTTTTTTGTAAACTTTAACGAGAGAAATTACATATTATTTTAGATGACTTTCATGAATTAAAAAAAATACTATGTAGTAATTCCCATGGTTTGTGCGCTTAAATAATTTACTAAAAAATCATTAAACAATATCTTTCAAAAACCTTGTGTTAAAGTATGTACAATTCCATGGTAAAGAAAAACGCGAATTGTGTGCACACATCATAAAACATTTTTTTTACCTTTCATGTAAATTTTGCATACAGAATGTAATATATTTTCTTAAACGGAAAACTTCAGAGCATAATAAAGTTAAAAAATTCCCAAACATTCATACTTTTTGTATGCGACTAGGTGTTACTGTGACAGTTTGCATACTGTAAGGATTACTCGCAATATGGTCAAATTTTTTCCATCTAATTTACTAAAGCATGTTACATGGAACTTGAGACAAAGTCAATAAAACCTAATTTAAAAATAAATTTGGATGACAATGAAAGTGTAAAATATACTTACCAAACAGGCCTTGTAGACTCCATCCAATTCTGCCTTCAGTTTATCTTCAACATTATTCACTTCTTGTACAGAAGCCAATGGAAAATCCTGATGAATTTCTACATTGTTCAATGAACAGCTTGAATCAGTTGATTCCAAGATTAAGTTGACTTCATGCTTGGTTTCTTCTAAAGCAATCCTCTTTAAATGCTTCAGAGAAAGATCTTTTAAAGGCTTTCTCCTTTTAGACATGTTTTTCTTACATCAAACGGTTTACAGCAATTCTAAAATAGAAAAAACTTATGTTGGTTACCTCACTTTATAAGCAATAACATATAAAAAATAAAAAATCCAGCCTAATACCAGCATTGCTTTGAAAAAAGGTTATTTCATACCTTGTCTTTACAGGTGTCTTTACCTTGTCTTTCATTATTTGGGGCCAAGTCTTTACCGTAGCTATCAGCTAGAATATGAATCTTTTTTACTTTTTGTAACAATATCTTCCGTGCGCGTGGCACATTGAGCTTCCATGGTTGTTTTTTGTTGTAGTTTGACAAATTTTCTTTGTTCCCTTTGCTTAACTTTTATTTTACTTTTTTTCGCTATATTTGTTTTGTGGACTATATTTCTTCCGCCTCCATGTGTATTTGATAGCTCACAAGGAGAAACATTTTTATTACTTAATTCATCTATAACCATATCTTTCATATGGACAGTGTTTTCTAACTGCGTTAAGGCTTCAATGTAAAAAAGAACTTGTTCTTCCAATAAACTTATCATATTAATATTCTCTTCTGTTTCTTCCAAACTCCTGTGTTTACTCAACTTACACTTAAATAGCTGCGAGTTAAATAACTCTTGCGATACAAGGTTGTTGTTATGAAAGATATAAGCAATTTTTGATCTCTTATCAATCACATCCAGGTCAGTTATCTCTACTGTTGACATGTCATTCACATTTAGCTTGCTCATTATTCGCTGAACAATAATGTCAGTGTAGATCAACACATACATGCCACAGTCATAATTGTTTTGTTGTTGCGGTGTCGGTACAACATGTATTTTTATTGTTTCCACAGAAGTTACACCATGTAATAATGTTTTTATTTTTAGAGCCAATTTTTCGGCTGATGCATAATTATATTTGGAGCAGGAGTCAAAATAATAAAAAATATCATCATTCCTTTGGTAAAGCAATAAGCTCCAATGGCTTCCTTCTGCTGTGGGTGCGCTAATGTCATTAATGGGCATCAATATGTGGTCATAAGCCTCCAATGACAAAGGATTTAAGAGATCACAAAACTGGTTTGATATGGTTTTACTAAACTACTTTACCGCCCTCAGATCCAAAGGATATTTAATGTGTACACAGTCAACCTGTAAGGTATATAAAACTTGTGTAATATTTACCAACATGTAATATGTCAACTAAGAAAATAGTACAGCATTTTAGTCGTATATTGATAGCTTTCTTTTCAAAAACAGAATACTTTTCTTTCCTTTAATTACCTTACAAAAAATTTGAATAAATAGCTGTAAACAAATTAACTTGGTTTTTCCTTAAGTCACTATGTAACATGCAGAAGTTAATGGAACAGTGTCTTGTCAAAGTATCATTAGACTAATCAATCAGTTCATGGCAAAGTGTAATGTTGTTCGAGTAGCTGACACTTGTAACTGCAGAACTGTCCCTTGTGACTGTGTCATCTTAAGTCTGAAGTTCATAAAAGTCTGCTTTTTCAAAAATTATGTTTTCCCACATGGACAAATCTTTTACTTACAGACCCCAAAGCAGAATGCTTTTAATCCTTCTACAACAGTGTATAAAAACCAAAAACATTCTACAAGTACTATATTATAGTGCCAATAGCATAAAATATCAATTGGAAAAAACAGTATTTATGTTGTGTACATTTCCCAAAATTTCAAAGTATGGCAATAAATAAGATTATTTATAAACTTAAACAAATACATTTTCTCTGGTAATAATAAATAGTAAAATAATAATTGTTTATAAAGATGTTTCTAAAAATAGAGGGATACAGGTGCTGTCCATTACTTGATAAGTCAAGGTCGTTGTGAGAAAAAACAAAATAATATTGCCAGCAACTGATTCTGTTGCTGACTTACTCATTGCCAGCAAATGATTCTATATAACTGAATTATAGATTTTATTTGTAATTTGTGTTTATTTGCTCAAGTATTGATTGCTCTTTGTAGAAAAATTATTTATTTTGTTTGATAAATATCCTTTGTTTACATTATTATGATTAAATCATATAAAAATAAGGTTATTTTTTACTACCAATGACAAATAAAAGTGTAAACTTTGTTATTCAAATATTTCATTTCACTATTTTTTCCAAGAACGAGCTACGTTTTCTAGTCACTTAAATAATCAGTCAGAAGTTTATCCACAATTATATAAATCTTATTCCCGAATTTTTAATCTATAAGTAAAATATTAAATTAAGGGATACAAACTATGTTTATTTATGTTTTATTTAAGTTTATTTTACCAAGTTTATAACAATGACCACTAATTCATTGACAACAGATGGAAATGGCAGCAAATGTCAATTTTAGTATGTACTTATACTTTTTAGTTCTTTATTATCTAACCTGACCGAATTCCGATAACCTACCTGATTGAATAGCAGTAGCTGTCGGACTGAACTGGAATGAAAAATAACCAGTATTTCCGTTTGTTGCAGATGTATACATCACTGAACGTCCTGGGTTATGTCATAAATAATGTGTTTTAAGATTTTTAAGTATTATTTTCTCAGATCCGTTACAATACGATCCCCAGGCAGCCATTATCAATCAATGATAACGGAATTGAATTTATCATCATTACTCAAACACGATATAACAATCCGATCGTAATTGGAAAGCAGGAGTGGAGATATGGGTAATTTACGAACGATCGAGTCAAATGAACTAGTCAGCTTAGTGATCGAGTGAACAAGTTCGTTATTAAGATTTGAGCTAGTTCATTTCAAAGTTAATATCAGAGCTGGGAAGGAACATTGACAATTAAATATAATAATTTAATTTTACCAATATTGGTAATAAAATATGACATTTGAAGAAGGTTGGTTGAAAAAATTTACATGGACGTTTCTATGAAAATAAACAATAAAAACGTGTGTATAAAACAAAGCTCATAACAAAACTATTAATCACTCCAACCGTCGCTTGTTGTTAGTTGCGTGTCTATGAAAATAAATAATAAAAACGTGTGTATGAAACAAAGCTCATAAAAAAAACTATTAATCACTCCAACCGTCGCTTGTTGTTAGTTGCATCATTTTTAACTAGTTCATTACAGTGAACAATTCGATTGTGTACTAGTCTTGCAAGTTATTCATCTTTAGAGCGGCGCAGTGGCAGTGTGGTTAAGTTTTATGCAAACTTAGACATGCGTTGAAAGTGACCGGCACCTGACTTTCGTCTCACTGCAGTGTTGCAAATGCAGTTTATTTCGTAAAATCCCAAAAACCATCTGCCATGCTGAATCAGTCAGTTAGTAAGTTGCACTACAAATACGGTTCTAACTAAATGTTTATATACAAAACCATATATCGTTCTGCAGAAATTAATTATACGATTTTGGAGTACGGAAATAGTTTCTCAATTACTTGATTTCTTTCTGCAGCTGTCTCTTTCGTACTGCGACAATGTTGCCCTATCGCACGTTATTCTTCTTTGGAGCTTGCAGAAATGACGTTCACTCGCGTGAGGTTTCAGTTAGGCTTAGGTTAGAAAAATACATCACCTAAGCCAATATTGGTCAACAGGTCAACTCATACAATTCCGGTGGTTATGACTCTTCTTCCCACTAATACAATGCAATGGGCCTCATGATGGGTTCATTAATACAGTGCAATTAAAAGATACGTTGTTCATTGATTACTTTTTACCTTGGACGTACACACTCATGCAAAAAAAAAAAAAAAAAAAAAAAAAATACGAACAATTTCTTAATTGGTAAGAATTTCAAGTCACAATTGTAGTATGTATTTAAAACAGCATTTTTCTTAAACACTTGTGTAAATTCATGATTGTAAAATTTATTTCATAATTTTGTACTGTTGTTACAATCCTTCTTTCTTCTGTGTGAACTAAAATATTAGTTTACTGGGTGAAATGGCCATTGGAACCTTGTATGTTCTGTTCAGTCTAATTCCCTAGATGCTATTCCTTCTCACACTTTTTAACCCCCAAGACATACAAAATGTGCAAATGCAAATTTTTTGAAAATTTTCTGGTGAGATCTACGTTCAGTCCTAAATTTTAAATATCTTAATTTATACTTGAAAATTTAATTTTAAGAATTACATTTATTTAAGAATTATATGTTAAAAAACTTTATGAGTTAAAAGGGTTTAAATATGTCATTTTGACTCAAATATGACAAATTGAGTCATTAACTCTAAATGAAATCAGCATCACTTTAAATTCACAAGTGCCATTAATTGCAGATCCATGGCTGATTTATTGAATTTAACTATAATTCCATTTTATCAATTATGCATAAACAGGTTATGAACAATTTGTATGTAATAAATAATCTGATAGACCACAGAGAAAAATGTCAATTGCTACGAGCCCATCTAGTTCATACCAGGCCATTTATTTCTTGTAAGACTGTATGGGACTTAGGAATTGATCCTAGTAATAAATTATTAGCCTCGCTTCCCACTCTGCTCTTTATCCTTTTTGGTGGCCTCATGTGTTTCAATTAAGGGTAAATTTCCCCATGGTGTACTGTGGGCTTACCGGCTTCCTGCCAGCCCATTTGTTACATGATCTTCCGAAGTACAAATCACTCTGTGGTTTATATACAGTTTGTATGATCTCTGGATGCCTTTATTGGTTTTCAATCAATGTGTATTTTTTTGAAGACAAAATTACAAGGATGTACAACATTACCTGAGGAAACCCACAATAGTCCAAGATACCATAATAATTGATGAGACCTAGTAATCAACTAAGTGACAAAAACAAGCAGAAAATGTTATAATTTTCTTAGATTTTGTAATAATGTCTTATTATACAGGTTGTCCCGTAATAAGTGACCAAAATTTTATTTTTAATTTTTTAATTTTACTATAGCTCAAGCCAAACAATTTTCATCATAAGACATAAGACATAAGATATTTATTGTCATCACACATTTACAAAAAACGTATTGACATTGTCACAAGTTATGACTATTTACTATGTTAAATTAATAAAACTAATACAATATGCCTGTATCGTATCCTATATTATAATAAATTATATATTGTAAACTACATCTCAAAATACTTTTTAAAATCAATTTGGAAAAAATTGTTTACTTCATACAGACATTCTTGAACTAAAATCTTTCTAATTTTATTTTTAAACTGGGAATTGTGCAATTCTCTAACATATGCCGGTAGATAGTTAAATAATTTTGTCGACATAAAGTACCAATTTTTCTGAGATGTGGTGCGTTTATACTTCATTGTTCGAATGTTACTTTTATGCCTCGTTGCATGCTCATGATAAATGGTATTTTTTGAGAACAATTGTTGATTGTTTTTTACAAATAACAATGAATGAAATATGTATAGAGAGGGTAGCGTTAATACTTCCAATCTGATAAAAAGGGGCCGACAATGACTTTTGCTGCCAGCATTGCAGATAATCCGTATTGCCCTTTTTTGCAAAATAAAAAGTTTCATGGAATGTTGGCTATTACCCCACAATTGCACCCCATAACACAAATGTGAGTGAACTTGAGCATAATATACTTGCAATAAACACACCACATCTATAGATGTACTTAGTCTACACAACATATATAAACCCTTTGACAACTTCCTTGAGACATGTTCGGTGTGAGTTTTCCACAACAAGTTTGGTTCCAGCCAGATACCTAAAAATTTAAGAGATAATTCTTTTTCGGTTTGTAAGCTTACTTTTGGGCTGCTGTAAAAAAAATGTATCTCTTGAGTTTTATTGACATTCAAAACTAAGTTGTTGGCAGAGCACCAGTCTCCTAAAATTGAGGATCTATTTTTAAGTTGATCGTGAACACCTATCAATGTATTACTTGAGACTTTCAGCCCAAAATCATCTGCAAAAAGATACCCATTATTGCTCATATTATCAATATTGGCTGGCAAATCATTTATATATATATTGAAGAGAAGAGGTCCCAAAACTGAACCTTGTGGAACTCCACATCGGCTCACACTCTCCCCAGAAAACAAAGTACCCAAACAAACCTATTGAGATCGACAGGACAAGTAAGATTCAATCAATTTTACTGAAGGGCTGTCAACACCATGAAAACGAAGCTTCTGACACAGTAAATCATGATCCACCTTGTCAAAGGCTCTTGTCATATCATAAGATCTAAAACAAACAGATAGCCCTTTTTCAAGATCATTTACTACACCATCTACTAGGTTACTTATTGCATTAACAGTGCTTTGATTGGGTCTAAAACCAAACTGTTTTTCTGTAAAAAGGAAATTGTCCTCAAAGTAATTAGAGAATTGCATATTAATTAATGATTCAAACATCTTGGATATTACTAGAACAATTGAAATAGGGCGATGATTATGTATTTCAGTTTTATCATTCGTTTTAGGAATTGGAATTACTTTAACTTTCTTGAGATCTCTTGGATATACACTATTATCTATGCACTGATTGAATACATATGATAACACTTCACTTATAAAAGGGGGTGACAATTTCAAAATTAAAGAATTTACACCATACATGTCTAGGCAATTACTGTTACTTAAATTATTTATAGCATTAAAGACATCTTCTACTTTAACATGTGAAAATGAGAAACGGGTGGAGATAGTTTTGATGGTTTTCAAATAATGGGAGCTGGGAAATTTACTTTGGGCTATACTATCTTTAAGCTGTTCCACATGACTAATAAAAAAATCATTAAAACCATCAGGTTTAATTCCACACGTGGTAGAATTGCTTTTAGAGTTGTGGTTTGTTAGATTATTAACTACTTCCCACATTTTTTTGGCTTTATTATGAGACTGGTTGATAACTTTAGAATAGTAACTTTGTTTTGCCTGAATTATTGATTTTTTATAATGATTTTTACATTGCTTGTAACTATTAGTAAGATAATCACACTTGTATACTTTAGATAAATTATAAAGCTGATCACACTTTTGCTTAAGTTTAAACAGGGTATACCATTTATTATCAGTATTTTTAATTTTCGAAACTTGAGAAGAAAGAGGAAATGCTATGTTAACTGCCCACATGAATAGTCTATTAAATATTGTAAACTTTTCATCTACATCTCCTGGAGAGTAAACATCAAACCATGTTATTGATTTTAAGGCATTTACAAAAACCTTAATATTATAGTCGTTCATAGATCTAACAAATCTCTTCTCTAGGGTTTTACGTGGAGTTGCAGGAGTGATTTTTACTTTTAAAATGGCTTTGCAAATAACAGCATTATGATCTGATAAAACTGTGAACAACAGAAGACACCCACCAACTACGATGAATGTCTGTTACAATGTTGTCAACACAGTTCCCAGAACCTATCTATGGACCCGGTCTAGTTATATCACTTACTGTAATACTCAAGCCAAAAGCATGTAACATGTTAAGTAACTCTCGCTCAAACCTGCCTCCTTTGCCAAACTTAACATTGAAATCAGCACAAATCATAATACTATTCTTAGACTTCGTAGCAATCAATAATACATTATAGAAACAGTGCAAAAATTTTTCAAAAAAGTCAACATTATCATTATAAGACCTATAAATAGTTACAATAATCACATTTTCCTCAATGAGTTTTATTGCAGCCACTTCGCAAACCATCTCAATAGACAGAGCACTAATGCTTGGGATAGTTTCAAATAAACATCCACTTTCAACAAAAATGGCTACCCCTCCGTGTAATCTGGTTGGTCTACCATATATTGCTGCCAATTCGTAACCAGGTATTGACACAAATTGAGTATCGCTACCTCTAGCCCAATGCTCAGCTAATGTGATTACTTTAGTATTATATTGCTGCCCCAAAAAACTAAGATATTCAATTTTATTTGAAAGGTATTGTACATTCCAAAACAAAACGTCAATACAACGCTCATTTACACTGCAAGATAGTTTAATGTAATTTACCTCACAATTAGGGGTGGAATGTGTTTCAACAGACCTAAAAAACTATCAGTTCGGGGAGTTTGGCTCGAGTCTCCAGTTACATTAATGGCGAAGCGCTCATTGTTTACAATGGGGCTCTTATCAGGCTTAGCTAAATTATCATTATCACTTATATTATTTACAGTAGTATTTACATCACTAATAGTGTTGCTAAAAGTAAATTCTTCAATATTTACTCTAGTCTGCTGATCATTATCAACAACACTAGTGTCTGACTCTAGCTAGTGTCTGACTCTATCGTAACATGCTGTGGACTGAGATAAGAGTTATCTGTAGCTGCTGAACCGGTTACGCTTATGTTACTGTTTGCCTGAGTTAACAAACTATTTTTAATAATCTTACACAATAATCGTTTTCCTAGTTTGTTCATGTGCAAACCGTGATTTGTATAGGTAGCTCTTTTAAAATTAGAAGTTGAAATAAAATAACAGTTACGGTTTTTATTACATAATTGGTTGATTTTCCTATTTACTATATTTATTGTTTTGTTTTGTTGAGGTGAATCAAACCTTAACGGAATATTTACAAAAGCTACTGAACAACTAGTTGATTTTTGAATAACCTTTTGAACACAACTTAAGTCTACCCTAGAAGTATAGCTCAGGTCATTAGTCCCCCCAATTACTACGAGGCAGTCTTCGGCACCGAGGGATGCGCAGTCCGCGTCCAAGTGGTCAGTGAGATGGGAGAGTGGCGCGCCAGGCATCGTGTGACAGCTCACGTTGTACGCTGCTCCCAGCTCCACCTGTAGAAGTGGCCGGGTATAATTTTACAGGCACTGTTTGCATTCGTATGCTGTGTCTTTCCTTTTCCTTTCTCGTTTTACAGTGTGAGAGCAAACGAAACACTTCCTTTGCTTTCTTTTCTGATTACCGTCTCTCATTGGAAGCGGCTGCATGAAATGGCGTCCTGATAGGCGTGTTGGCCCGCCCACTAGTCGCGCGACAGCTGGTTGGCAATTGGCTGCCGAGTGTCTATTACTCGATCCTCTTTGGGGTGTCCATGTTGGATGTAGTTAGGGTTAGGATGTTGTGTAGGGAAGAGAAATGAGTGTCAAGCTTGTCATGTAGCTGAAAATCAGACCAACATTGCGTGGTTCAGATTCCACGTAAAGGTGTAGGTCCCTTAGTTGTCCTGGCTATTGGGCTGTAATGAATAAAATTGAAATAAATAAATAAAAATAACAATAAGGTATTGTTGTGATTGGATTTACTTAAAGGTCATTATGATATAAAACTAACAAGGGCGTAAGAATGATGGTATTGTACCTATGAGGTAAGTAAAATACAAATAACATAAACAATAAATCAATAACGTTTTCTTAGAACGTAGAATTTCTAAGAACGTATCAGTTTGATTAGCTATATGATAACGTTAAGATACTATTTTTGGATATCATCCAAACAGAATACGTATTATAAAAATAATAAATATACATTTGATAACGATACTTATGAATAAGGGATACAAACAATATAAGAATAATTTATAACATAATCATATCTTAAACAGTTATCTTTAAGTGGGCTCGTGACGTCGAGAAAAACATATAACTAAAGACTTTATCATGTCGTTAAATGTTCTAGAGTAATTTTAAAGAATACACGCCCACCAATACACGTACAGTGGTACTGACCCACTCACCCACCCATTCAGGTACATTGGTATTGACCCACTCACCCACCAACACACGTACAGTGGTACTGACCCACTCATACACTTACATTGGTATTGACCCACTCACCCACCCATACACGTACAGTGGTACTGACCCACTCACCCACCCATTCACGTACAGTGGTACTGACCCACTCACCCACCCATTCACGTACATTGGTATTGACCCACTCATACACTTACAGTGGTACTGACCCACTCACCCACCCATTCAGGTACATTGGTATTGACCCACTCATACACGTACAGTGGTACTGACCCACTCACCCACCCATTCACGTACAGTGGTATTGACCAACTCACCCACCCATTCACGTACATTGGTATTGACCCACTCATACACTTACAGTGGTATTGACCCACTCACCCACCAACACACGTACAGTGGTACTGACCCACTCATACACTTACATTGGTATTGACCCACTCACCCACCCATACACGTACAGTGGTACTGACCCACTCATACACGTACAGTGGTACTGACCCACTCACCCACCCATTCACGTACATTGGTATTGACCCACTCATACACTTACAGTGGTACTGACCCACTCACCCACCCATTCAGGTACATTGGTATTGATCCACTCATACACGTACAGTGGTACTGACCCACTCACCCACTCATTCACGTACAGTGGTATTGACCAACTCACCCACCCATTCACGTACATTGGTATTGACCCACTCATACACTTACAGTGGTATTGACCCACTCACCCACCAACACACGTACAGTGGTACTGACCCACTCATACACTTACATTGGTATTGACCCACTCACCCACCCATACACGTACAGTGGTACTGACCCACTCATACACGTACAGTGGTACTGACCCACTCACCCACCCATTCACGTACATTGGTATTGACCCACTCATACACTTACAGTGGTACTGACCCACTCACCCACCCATTCAGGTACATTGGTATTGACCCACTCATACACGTACAGTGGTACTGACCCACTCACCCACCCATTCACGTACAGTAGTATTGACCAACTCACCCACCCATTCACGTACATTGGTATTGACCCACTCATACACTTACAGTGGTATTGACCCACTCACCCACCCATTCACGTACATTGGTATTGACCCACTCATACACCTACAGTGGTATTGACCCACACACCCACCTATACACGTACAGTGGTACTGACCCACACACCCACTCATACACGTACAGTGGTATTTACCCACTCACGCACCATACCCGTACAGTTGTATGGTTGCCAACCTAAAACATCACTCTATATATAACAGTGAACATCTGTAATATACAAGAAAACACTTCAAAACACAAAAAATATTAGTTACGAAAAGTATTGTAGTAGATAGGCTTACATTTTTGCTTATAATAAATGTTTTATACAATACCTTTAAATGAATAAAAGTACGATAATACTCAAAATAGTGTCTCGTAACGTGTGTTTATAAACCTAAGCTAAAGTTTATCAGATTAACAAAAGAATATGATATATATTAGACCACTCAGATTCTAGAGACTACTTTCGTATTGGACCATGTTGATTGTTTTCTAAGAATAACTTAAATTTAATAAATAAATGTCAAGATCAGCTATTCCCATACTAGTCCACCAAAAAACAAGAAAAAAACCAAACTAAAAAATACAATTCAAAATTAATCATTTACTAAATTAAAAACAAAATATAAAATTATTGTTATGTTATGCCAGAAAAAACTTTTTCAAGTTGATACAGTGGCAGTAAAACACAACCTCAAAAACCTTCAGACTTAATTATAGTTTTTGTCTCAGCCTTAGTTAAGATAAGGTAGCGAGTGAGCCATCGTTAGTCTAATCATTATGTGTAGGAGAGAGCTACCGTAGGCTAAGCTAAATATGCTATTGTTAGCTAACGTTAGCTAAAAATGGCATTTGGTTAAAAAAGTGCCCACCACATTCGAAGAAGTAATGATCCATATGTAAACTATGGAATGATTACTTATTACTCTGTTGTAGGCTATTTTATCATAACGCTTTATAATTTCCAAGTTTCTTCTTTAACTACATAGTTGACAAATAAATCCATGCAAACGTGAAGTTTGATTAAGAGGGCTCTAAACCCCCGCGCTGAGAAGCGTAAAAACTGCTTTGCGCGGTCCAAGATACTGCCCTTATTTACTGTCGTAAAATTATAAATGAAACATCTATTTAAAGATAAAGACATTTTTGACTCAAATCGCTTTTTAAAATTTTCGAATTCTCCTTCATTTCGATTTTATAGGTTATTGAAGTTACCCAATATTCAAACTAGTGCCAAAATAAAACTAGAGCTGTTATCGAAATTTTAAAAAGCGATTTTAGTCAGAAATGTATCTGGTTTCAATTTAGTTTTGGTTTCAGATCGATATCTTTAAATCTGTATCCGCAATGTTGGACCGCGCAAATGCCTGCATGGTAATTTATTGCCAAAAAATGCGGTGATTCGTGAGATCCAAGTGGCGAAACCTCGAACTTCTTAGTCGCGGATGGATTTTACTACTTCATTCATAAAAACCTTCCTTCATTTAATTTAACATCGATGGATGCAATGTAGGCCTACGACGACTGATATCAGTATTATTTTACAGACTAATTACTTAGAGTTAGTCTAATTACTTTTGAATGGCTTATTTAGTTTAAATTAAAATGTGCATTCC
>JAQJVL010007044.1:0-25798 GCA_035578905.1 Stictocephala bisonia | reverse complement strand
ACCTTTAAATGTTATTAATGTTATATTATCAGCTTAGTTGGCCTCAGTTAGTTAAGAAACTATGTAAACCTGGAGGTCCCTTGTCTATTAGACTGTTATTAAATGTTATATTATCAGCTTAGTTGGCCTCAGTTAGTTAAGAAACTATGTAAACCTGGAGGTCCCTTGTCTATTTGACTGTTATTAAATGTTATATTATCAGCTTAGTTGGCCTCAGTTAGTTAAGAAACTATGTAAACCTGGAGGTCCCTTGTCTATTAGACTGTTATTAAATGTTATATTATCAGCTTAGTTGGCCTCAGTTAGTTAAGAAACTATGTAAACCTGGAGGTCCCTTGTCTATTAGACTGTTATTAAATGTTATATTATCAGCTTAGTTGGCCTCAGTTAGTTAAGAAACTATGTAAACCTAGGAGGTCCCTTGTCTATTTGACTGTTATTAAATGTTATATTATCAGCTTAGTTGGCCTCAGTTAGTTAAGAAACTATGTAAACCTGGAGGTCCCTTGTCTATTAGACTGTTATTAAATGTTATATTATCAGCTTAGTTGGCCTCAGTTAGTTAAGAAACTATGTAAACCTAGAGATCCCTTGTCTATTAGACTGTTATTAAATGTTATATTATCAGCTTAGTTGGCATCAGTTAGTTAAGAAACTATGTAAACCTGGAGGTCCCTTGTCTATTAGACTGTTATTAATTGTTATATTATCAGCTTAGTTGGCCTCAGTTAGTTAAGAAAATATGTAAACCTGGAGGTCCCTTGTCTACTAGACTGTTATTAAATGTTATATTATCAGCTTAGTTGGCCTCAGTTAAGAGACTATGTAAACCTGGAGGTCCCTTGTCTATTAGACTGTTATTAAATGTTATATTATCAGCTTAGTTGGCCTCAGTTAGTTAAGAAACTATGTAAATCTGGAGGTCCCTTGTCTATTTGACTGTTATTAAATGTTATATTATCAGCTTAGTTGGCCTCAGTTAGTTAAGAAACTATGTAAACCTAGAGATCCCTTGTCTATTAGACTGTTATTAAATGTTATATTATCAGCTTAGTTGGCCTCAGTTAGTTAAGAAACTATGTAAACCTGGAGGTCCCTTGTCTATTAGACTGTTATTAAATGTTATATTATCAGCTTAGTTGGCCTCAGTTAGTTAAGAAACTATGTAAACCTGGAGGTCCCTTGTATATTAGACTGTTATTAAATGTTATATTATCAGCTTAGTTGGCCTCAGTTAGTTAAGAAACTATGTAAACCTGGAGGTCCCTTGTCTATTAGACTGTTATTAAATGTTATATTACCAGCTTAGTTGGCCTCAGTTAGTTAAGAAACTATGTAAACCTGGAGGTCCCTTGTCTATTAGACTGTTATTAAATGTTATATTATCAGCTTAGTTGGCCTCAGTTAGTTAAGAAACTATGTAAACCAGGAGGTCCCTTGTATATTAGACTGTTATTAAATGTTATATTATCAGCTTAGTTGGCCTCAGTTAGTTAAGAAACTATGTAAACCTGGAGGTCCCTTGTATATTAGACTGTTATTAAATGTTATATTATCAGCTTAGTTGGCCTCAGTTAGTTAAGAAACTATGTAAACCTGGAGGTCCCTTGTCTATTAACTGTTATTAAATGTTATAATATAATATAATTATAATAATAATATCTTTATTTCTCTTTTTTTTTTTACATAACTTACACATTATATAAATTCCCACAATACCAGACTGACCTTGAAATCACAGTTACACCTCTGTATACAAGAGAACAAATATGTGCACATATATGTACAGAATTTAATAATGTTTCAGCATATTAATTAAAGAGAAACCTCCCAGGCTATGCCTGATTGGAGCATACATTAAATTATACATTTACAAAAATATAGCAGCAGCAGAACATTTATATTATTATAAATACATAAAATCATCAATTAATGAAATGCCTAAACTATCTACTTTTATACACTTATTTAAATTTACAATAATCTTCAAAAAACACAATAATAACAAGTACATTTATAAAACATTACAATGTCATAAGAGTTGAGACAGAGCCAAAAAGGATCTTATTAGGTTGAGGGACTAAAAACTGCCGTCGGCTCCCTCCCCCCTCTGACACCACAATAATCGAACAGCTGATAAAGTTAAGATAGCGGCCTAACTCCGCGAAGCACTGACCGTCTACCTCACTCTCATTGTACAAATAAATATTGTTAGTGAGTGAGCATTCTTCAAATATTCCTGTTTATAATAATGTGGACATTTATGAGATGTTTTGTGTTGTGCTTGTGTCTGTAGTGTTGTGTTTGTGTTATGCATAATTGTGGTAAGAACAAAAGTAACATACATAGTCATACATTATCTTTAAAATATAGTTAATAATAATAATAATAAACTAACCTAACTAATAATATTAAATAAGAAAGACTCTATATTTTCTATTCCCAAAACCCATTCCTTAACAAGTCTATTGAATAAACACTTACTATTTACATATCTTAAATCAGCTGGCAACTTATTATAAAATCTTGGGGCTAGAAAACAAAATGTTTTTGTAAAGAAAGCAGTTTTAGGCTTTGGAATATGAAGGTCTCTTGAATTTCGTAATTTTTGCTTATAGACTGTCAGTGTATTGCTGTTTCGACTCTTTACAAAAAAGATTTTTAATACTTTAAACACATACAGCTGCCTCAAAGAAGGGATTTTTTGTATAAAGAAAAGAGGGTATGATTGGTGATCAGATGGCTTTCTACATATGATTCTTATAAACTTTTTCTGCATAACTATCAATGGTTTTAAGTTCGTTATGTAAGTTCCTCCCCAAACAATTATCCCATACTGTAACCTACTATGTACCAATGAAAAATATAATGTTTTTAAAGTAACTTCATCACACAATTTTCTTACAAAATAAAATATTCTCAAAATGTTATTAATCTTATTTTTGAGAGTCATGATGTGGGTTTTCCAACTAAGATCGTGATCAAGAGTTATTCCGAGATACCTGATTGACTGGCATCCGCATATTTTTTTACAGTGTACACACTCATCCTCAACAAGCAAGCAAATAGAACACTTATACATCATTCCACCAATAAAATCCTCATTTCCTCTTAAACTGAAATTAACATATTTTGTCTTTTCGGCACTCAAAATCATATTATTTTTAATAAACCACCATCCAAGGCAATCAAGATCATTCTTCATTTGATACTCTATTACATTGATATTACCAGCAATATAGGTAAGGGCCGTGTCATCCGCAAATAATGTAATTTGACCATTTAATTTCCCATTACAAAGATCATTAATATAAATCAAAAATAAAATTGCACCAAGTACCGAGCCTTGGGGGACGCCACATTCTATTGTTCCAAATTTACTCAGTTGATCACTAACTCTTACACATTGTTGCCTATTATTCAAATAGCTATTAAATAAACTATAGGCTATTCCTCTTACACCGCAGTTATGTAACTTTTCCATTAAAATGTTGTAGTTCACAGTATCAAAAGCCTTAGCTATGTCCAAAAATAAACCACTAAATTTTTTATTATCATTTATGCCACAAGAAACATTTTCCATAAAATCACCAATTGCTATCTCCGTACTAATTCCCTTCCTAAACCCATATTGATTTTTACTGAAGAAATTAATTTGGTCCAGATAAGAAACAAGCCTTTCCTTAATTGCTTTCTCAAATACTTTAGCTATTGTGGATAGTAGGGAAATAGGTCTATAATTATTGCATATTGTTTTTGAGTCCTTCTTATGTATTGGAATGACAACCGCTTCTTTTAATTTATCCGGGAAGACTCCCGTCTCAAAAGTTAGATTTATTATATAGACCAATACATGAATAAACTTTTTGTAAGTTTCTTTTAGCAGTTTAGAGCTTATTCCATCAAGACTGGGTGATGTATTATTCTTTAAAGATTCTATTATGTTTGATAGATTAGTATCATTTACAGGTCTTAAAAATATTGAGTTAGTAAAAAATTTCTCCTCAAAACAATCTTTCAGGGGACTATCATTAAAACCATCCGGTTTCTTTATATCAATACACATATTTTTAGCTACCGACAGAAAGTATTCATTAAATTCATTGGCCACTTCCTGTGGATCACTGATCCGCCGATATGGAAGTTCTAGTATAAGGTTATTGTACTGATTTTTTATTTTTTGGCCTGTAATTTCATTTAATATTCTCCAAGTTCCTTTAGAACTGCCTTTGTTTTCCTCAAACATACTCCTATAATGCATATTTTTTAATTCTCGAATTTCCTGTTGTAAATTATTTCTAAATTCTTTGTAAGATTTCTTTAGTTCTTCATTATACGGGTTCTTTTTGGTTTTTTTCCAAAGACGATTTCTAATATTAATTTTATAACAGATATTTGAATTTATCCATGGTTTTAATCTCCTAATTGGATTTTTGTTTGCTACTTTATACTTACTGTTTAGTATCTTAGTATTGAGGATTTCATAAAAACAATTGTAAGCTAAATTTGCATCACTTGTATTAAAAACAATGCTCCAGTCAGCATCATCTAGCAATCCGAGTAGCTTATCACTGTCTATGCGATAGGTAGGCTCGCCATTGACCTTGAGCTTATCCACAGTTGGTGCACGGCCAAGTAAACAAACAGCCGTCATGCAGTGATCTGTAATTCCATTTTCTATAATTTCTGTTTCAATATCGAAATTTCTCCTGTTACAAATTCTTAAACAAATATGATCTATACATGTTTGAGATCTTTCAGTTATGCGTGTAGGTTCATTAATTAAAGATTCAATGCCATTTTCCGCTATAACTGTTTTATTTTCGTCAATAGTTATACTGTTGTTATCTAATAAATTCATATTCATATCTCCTATTAGAATTAGATTTTTATGTTTTTTGACAGAATCAGTGCATAAAAAATACTTCAACTCATCAACAAATATATTCGGAGAATAACTATGTAGCCTGTACACAGCAACAACATTAAACTTAGTTCCCATCTCATCAAAAGAAATATTAACAACATCAGCTGACATAAAATTTGCCGGATACCTAACTACATTAATTATACTATTGTTAACAAATACAGCTATGCCACCAGACTTGGAATTCTCATTAGTTTGAAGAAATAAATTGTAACTAGGAATATTATAAAGACACTTTTCTGACTCTGAAATCCAGATTTCTGACAGAACAATTATTTTTGGTAAAAAAGAAAACGAAGACATCTCAACTAAAAACGAATCAAAATTTGCTCTAAGGCTTATATTTAAATGTAAGACAGTTAAACCACTTTTCTTAAGTACTCCCATAACCTAAATTTATTACAAATAAAGATACTTAAAACTAGATAAGCCAACTTATAGCATTCAGATTAATATACTTACAAACTATCAAGGTCAGTCTGGCATTTTACATGTATTACTGGTTCATTGTCTTCTTTTCTCATCAGGATCTTGCCTCCTCTCACCCAGAGCCACTTGTAGCCTTTGGTTCGCCGAAAGTCTCGTGCCTTTTTCAGAAGCAATCTTCTTGTTGGCGTCAATGACTCATTTAGATATATTGGGTTGTCAGTTCCTAGGTTGAGATGCCTGGTAGAAAACTGGTGTTTAGCCCTGCGTTTTGCCAAGATGTTGTCAGCATCATGCCTTCGGACAAATTTTACTATTATTGCAGGAGGCCCTTCTGCATCTTTCCTCTTGCCCAAGGTGTGGCATGCATCCACCATATCTTCTCTTATCTCCATTCCTAGTGCCTTGCCAACATCTTTCACAGTTTCCATCACAGTGTTCTTAACAGAAACACCCTGTATCTCTATACAATTCCTCCTGGAATATTGTTCCTGATCTTCCAGCCTAGATTCAAGTACCTGCATTCTTTCCTTGAGTTATGTATTTTCTTTCTCCAGTGCTTCAACAGTAACCAAAAATTTACTTAATTTGTCAGACAGGTCTTTATTGACTTTTAAACTGTCATCAACTTTACTGTTCAAAAGTTCGTAAGAATTGTTAAAGTCTTTACAATATTGTACCTGCTGTGCATTGAGATCCTGAATTGCTTTCATCACATCCTCCAATGTCAATGAACCTTGAGTTAGGCTAGTCTCGAACCGTAGGCTAGATCGCCTTTCCTTGGCACAAGGTGCACATCGCCACACTGCACTTTCATCATTCACATAAAACTCAACATCAACCTTACTAAGGTTTTCGCATCCAGCGTGAAACACACTAGAACAGTCTTTACACTGTATCTTTAGTTGAGTTCTCGTAATAGATTTTCTACACGTAGAACAGTTCGTCGCCATTTTGAGGTTATGTTGTAAGGTTATAAGTAGATGACTACACTTCACTTTATTATTAAGGGTTTTCCAAATGTTCGATTTATAATTAATTACATAAACAATTTGAATAAATATAAAAACACAGTATGTACTTATTATCACTTTACATCTCAAATAACTGAGTTTAGGTCGGAGCACGATAGATACGACTGTTCTGCTCGGCCGCCATATTGAGTATATTATCAGCTTAGTTGGCCTCAGTTAGTTAAGAAACTATGTAAACCTGGAGGTCCCTTGTCTATTAGACTGTTATTAAATGTTATATTATCAGCTTAGTTGGCCTCAGTTAGTTAAGAAACTATGTAAACCAGGAGGTCCCTTGTCTATTTGACTGTTATTAAATGTTATATTATCAGCTTAGTTGGCCTCAGTTAGTTAAGAAACTATGTAAACCTGGAGGTCCCTTGTCTATTAGACTGTTATTAAATGTAATATTATCAGCTTAGTTGGCCTCAGTTAGTTAAGAAACTATGTAAACCAGGAGGTCCCTCATCAATTAGACTGTTATTAAATGTTATATTATCAGCTTAGTTGGCCTCAGTTAGTTAAGAAACTATGTAAACCTGGAGGTCCCTCATCTATTAGACTGTTATTAAATGTTATATTATCAGCTTAATTGGCCTCAGTTAGTTAAAAATCTATGTAAACCTAGAGGTCCCTTGTCTATTACACTGTTATTAAATGTTATATTATCAGCTTAGTTGGCCACAGTTATTTAAGAAACTATGTAAACCTGGAGGTCCCTTGTCTATTAGACTGTTATTAAATGTTATATTATCAGCTTAGTTGGTCTCAGTTATTTAAGAAACTATGTAAACCTGGAGGTCCCTTGTCTATTAGACTGTTATTAAATGTTATATTATCAGCTTAGTTGGTTTCAGTTAGTTAAGAAACTATGTAAACCTGGAGGTCCCTTGTCTATTAGACTGTTATTAAATGTTATATTATCAGCTTAGTTGGTCTCAGTTAGTTAAGATACTATGTAAACCTGGAGGTCCCTTGTCTATTAGACTGTTATTAAATGTTATATTATCAGCTTAATTGGCCTCAGTTAGTTAAAAATCTATGTAAACCTAGAGGTCCCTTGTCTATTAGACTGTTATTAAATGTTATATTATCAGCTTAGTTGGCCACAGTTATTTAAGAAACTATGTAAACCTGGAGGTCCCTCATCTATTAGACTGTTATTAAATGTTATATTATCAGCTTAATTGGCCTCAGTTAGTTAAAAATCTATGTAAACCTAGAGGTCCCTTGTCTATTAGACTGTTATTAAATGTTATATTATCAGCCTAGTTGGCCTCAGTTAGTTAAGATACTATGTAAACCTGGAGGTCCCTTGTCTATTGGACTGTTAATAAATGTTATATTATCAGTTTAGTTGGCCTCAGTTAGTTAAGAAACTATGTAAACCTGGAGGTCCCTTGTCTATTTGACTGTTATTAAATGTTATATTATCAGCTTAGTTGGCCTCAGTTAGTTAAGAAACTATGTAAACCTGGAGGTCCCTTGTATATTAGACTGTTATTTAATGTTATATTATCAGCTTAGTTGGCCTCAGTTAGTTAAGAAACTATGTAAACCTGGAGGTCCCTTGTCTATTAGACTGTTATTAAATGTTATATTATCAGCTTAGTTGGCCTCAGTTAGTTAAGAAACTATGTAAACCTAGAGATCCCTTGTCTATTTGACTGTTATTAAATGTTATATTATCAGCTTAGTTGGCCTCAGTTAGTTAAGAAACTATGTAAACCTGGAGATCCCTTGTCTATTTGACTGTTATTAAATGTTATATTATCAGCTTAGTTGGCCTCAGTTAGTTAAGAAACTATGTAAACCTAGAGATCCCTTGTCTATTAGACTGTTATTAAATGTTATATTATCAGCTTAGTTGGCATCAGTTAGTTAAGAAACTATGTAAACCTGGAGGTCCCTTGTCTATTAGACTGTTATTAATTGTTATATTATCAGCTTAGTTGGCCTCAGTTAGTTAAGAAAATATGTAAACCTGGAGGTCCCTTGTCTACTAGACTGTTATTAAATGTTATATTATCAGCTTAGTTGGCCTCAGTTAAGAGACTATGTAAACCTGGAGGTCCCTTGTCTATTAGACTGTTATTAAATGTTATATTATCAGCTTAGTTGGCCTCAGTTAGTTAAGAAACTATGTAAATCTGGAGGTCCCTTGTCTATTTGACTGTTATTAAATGTTATATTATCAGCTTAGTTGGCCTCAGTTAGTTAAGAAACTATGTAAACCTAGAGATCCCTTGTCTATTAGACTGTTATTAAATGTTATATTATCAGCTTAGTTGGCCTCAGTTAGTTAAGAAACTATGTAAACCTGGAGGTCCCTTGTCTATTAGACTGTTATTAAATGTTATATTATCAGCTTAGTTGGCCTCAGTTAGTTAAGAAACTATGTAAACCTGGAGGTCCCTTGTATATTAGACTGTTATTAAATGTTATATTATCAGCTTAGTTGGCCTCAGTTAGTTAAGAAACTATGTAAACCTGGAGGTCCCTTGTCTATTAGACTGTTATTAAATGTTATATTACCAGCTTAGTTGGCCTCAGTTAGTTAAGAAACTATGTAAACCTGGAGGTCCCTTGTCTATTAGACTGTTATTAAATGTTATATTATCAGCTTAGTTGGCCTCAGTTAGTTAAGAAACTATGTAAACCAGGAGGTCCCTTGTATATTAGACTGTTATTAAATGTTATATTATCAGCTTAGTTGGCCTCAGTTAGTTAAGAAACTATGTAAACCTGGAGGTCCCTTGTATATTAGACTGTTATTAAATGTTATATTATCAGCTTAGTTGGCCTCAGTTAGTTAAGAAACTATGTAAACCTGGAGGTCCCTTGTCTATTAACTGTTATTAAATGTTATAATATAATATAATTATAATAATAATATCTTTATTTCTCTTTTTTTTTTTACATAACTTACACATTATATAAATTCCCACAATACCAGACTGACCTTGAAATCACAGTTACACCTCTGTATACAAGAGAACAAATATGTGCACATATATGTACAGAATTTAATAATGTTTCAGCATATTAATTAAAGAGAAACCTCCCAGGCTATGCCTGATTGGAGCATACATTAAATTATACATTTACAAAAATATAGCAGCAGCAGAACATTTATATTATTATAAATACATAAAATCATCAATTAATGAAATGCCTAAACTATCTACTTTTATACACTTATTTAAATTTACAATAATCTTCAAAAAACACAATAATAACAAGTACATTTATAAAACATTACAATGTCATAAGAGTTGAGACAGAGCCAAAAAGGATCTTATTAGGTTGAGGGACTAAAAACTGCCGTCGGCTCCCTCCCCCCTCTGACACCACAATAATCGAACAGCTGATAAAGTTAAGATAGCGGCCTAACTCCGCGAAGCACTGACCGTCTACCTCACTCTCATTGTACAAATAAATATTGTTAGTGAGTGAGCATTCTTCAAATATTCCTGTTTATAATAATGTGGACATTTATGAGATGTTTTGTGTTGTGCTTGTGTCTGTAGTGTTGTGTTTGTGTTATGCATAATTGTGGTAAGAACAAAAGTAACATACATAGTCATACATTATCTTTAAAATATAGTTAATAATAATAATAAACTAACCTAACTAATAATATTAAATAAGAAAGACTCTATATTTTCTATTCCCAAAACCCATTCCTTAACAAGTCTATTGAATAAACACTTACTATTTACATATCTTAAATCAGCTGGCAACTTATTATAAAATCTTGGGGCTAGAAAACAAAATGTTTTTGTAAAGAAAGCAGTTTTAGGCTTTGGAATATGAAGGTCTCTTGAATTTCGTAATTTTTGCTTATAGACTGTCAGTGTATTGCTGTTTCGACTCTTTACAAAAAAGATTTTTAATACTTTAAACACATACAGCTGCCTCAAAGAAGGGATTTTTTGTATAAAGAAAAGAGGGTATGATTGGTGATCAGATGGCTTTCTACATATGATTCTTATAAACTTTTTCTGCATAACTATCAATGGTTTTAAGTTCGTTATGTAAGTTCCTCCCCAAACAATTATCCCATACTGTAACCTACTATGTACCAATGAAAAATATAATGTTTTTAAAGTAACTTCATCACACAATTTTCTTACAAAATAAAATATTCTCAAAATGTTATTAATCTTATTTTTGAGAGTCATGATGTGGGTTTTCCAACTAAGATCGTGATCAAGAGTTATTCCGAGATACCTGATTGACTGGCATCCGCATATTTTTTTACAGTGTACACACTCATCCTCAACAAGCAAGCAAATAGAACACTTATACATCATTCCACCAATAAAATCCTCATTTCCTCTTAAACTGAAATTAACATATTTTGTCTTTTCGGCACTCAAAATCATATTATTTTTAATAAACCACCATCCAAGGCAATCAAGATCATTCTTCATTTGATACTCTATTACATTGATATTACCAGCAATATAGGTAAGGGCCGTGTCATCCGCAAATAATGTAATTTGACCATTTAATTTCCCATTACAAAGATCATTAATATAAATCAAAAATAAAATTGCACCAAGTACCGAGCCTTGGGGGACGCCACATTCTATTGTTCCAAATTTACTCAGTTGATCACTAACTCTTACACATTGTTGCCTATTATTCAAATAGCTATTAAATAAACTATAGGCTATTCCTCTTACACCGCAGTTATGTAACTTTTCCATTAAAATGTTGTAGTTCACAGTATCAAAAGCCTTAGCTATGTCCAAAAATAAACCACTAAATTTTTTATTATCATTTATGCCACAAGAAACATTTTCCATAAAATCACCAATTGCTATCTCCGTACTAATTCCCTTCCTAAACCCATATTGATTTTTACTGAAGAAATTAATTTGGTCCAGATAAGAAACAAGCCTTTCCTTAATTGCTTTCTCAAATACTTTAGCTATTGTGGATAGTAGGGAAATAGGTCTATAATTATTGCATATTGTTTTTGAGTCCTTCTTATGTATTGGAATGACAACCGCTTCTTTTAATTTATCCGGGAAGACTCCCGTCTCAAAAGTTAGATTTATTATATAGACCAATACATGAATAAACTTTTTGTAAGTTTCTTTTAGCAGTTTAGAGCTTATTCCATCAAGACTGGGTGATGTATTATTCTTTAAAGATTCTATTATGTTTGATAGATTAGTATCATTTACAGGTCTTAAAAATATTGAGTTAGTAAAAAATTTCTCCTCAAAACAATCTTTCAGGGGACTATCATTAAAACCATCCGGTTTCTTTATATCAATACACATATTTTTAGCTACCGACAGAAAGTATTCATTAAATTCATTGGCCACTTCCTGTGGATCACTGATCCGCCGATATGGAAGTTCTAGTATAAGGTTATTGTACTGATTTTTTATTTTTTGGCCTGTAATTTCATTTAATATTCTCCAAGTTCCTTTAGAACTGCCTTTGTTTTCCTCAAACATACTCCTATAATGCATATTTTTTAATTCTCGAATTTCCTGTTGTAAATTATTTCTAAATTCTTTGTAAGATTTCTTTAGTTCTTCATTATACGGGTTCTTTTTGGTTTTTTTCCAAAGACGATTTCTAATATTAATTTTATAACAGATATTTGAATTTATCCATGGTTTTAATCTCCTAATTGGATTTTTGTTTGCTACTTTATACTTACTGTTTAGTATCTTAGTATTGAGGATTTCATAAAAACAATTGTAAGCTAAATTTGCATCACTTGTATTAAAAACAATGCTCCAGTCAGCATCATCTAGCAATCCGAGTAGCTTATCACTGTCTATGCGATAGGTAGGCTCGCCATTGACCTTGAGCTTATCCACAGTTGGTGCACGGCCAAGTAAACAAACAGCCGTCATGCAGTGATCTGTAATTCCATTTTCTATAATTTCTGTTTCAATATCGAAATTTCTCCTGTTACAAATTCTTAAACAAATATGATCTATACATGTTTGAGATCTTTCAGTTATGCGTGTAGGTTCATTAATTAAAGATTCAATGCCATTTTCCGCTATAACTGTTTTATTTTCGTCAATAGTTATACTGTTGTTATCTAATAAATTCATATTCATATCTCCTATTAGAATTAGATTTTTATGTTTTTTGACAGAATCAGTGCATAAAAAATACTTCAACTCATCAACAAATATATTCGGAGAATAACTATGTAGCCTGTACACAGCAACAACATTAAACTTAGTTCCCATCTCATCAAAAGAAATATTAACAACATCAGCTGACATAAAATTTGCCGGATACCTAACTACATTAATTATACTATTGTTAACAAATACAGCTATGCCACCAGACTTGGAATTCTCATTAGTTTGAAGAAATAAATTGTAACTAGGAATATTATAAAGACACTTTTCTGACTCTGAAATCCAGATTTCTGACAGAACAATTATTTTTGGTAAAAAAGAAAACGAAGACATCTCAACTAAAAACGAATCAAAATTTGCTCTAAGGCTTATATTTAAATGTAAGACAGTTAAACCACTTTTCTTAAGTACTCCCATAACCTAAATTTATTACAAATAAAGATACTTAAAACTAGATAAGCCAACTTATAGCATTCAGATTAATATACTTACAAACTATCAAGGTCAGTCTGGCATTTTACATGTATTACTGGTTCATTGTCTTCTTTTCTCATCAGGATCTTGCCTCCTCTCACCCAGAGCCACTTGTAGCCTTTGGTTCGCCGAAAGTCTCGTGCCTTTTTCAGAAGCAATCTTCTTGTTGGCGTCAATGACTCATTTAGATATATTGGGTTGTCAGTTCCTAGGTTGAGATGCCTGGTAGAAAACTGGTGTTTAGCCCTGCGTTTTGCCAAGATGTTGTCAGCATCATGCCTTCGGACAAATTTTACTATTATTGCAGGAGGCCCTTCTGCATCTTTCCTCTTGCCCAAGGTGTGGCATGCATCCACCATATCTTCTCTTATCTCCATTCCTAGTGCCTTGCCAACATCTTTCACAGTTTCCATCACAGTGTTCTTAACAGAAACACCCTGTATCTCTATACAATTCCTCCTGGAATATTGTTCCTGATCTTCCAGCCTAGATTCAAGTACCTGCATTCTTTCCTTGAGTTATGTATTTTCTTTCTCCAGTGCTTCAACAGTAACCAAAAATTTACTTAATTTGTCAGACAGGTCTTTATTGACTTTTAAACTGTCATCAACTTTACTGTTCAAAAGTTCGTAAGAATTGTTAAAGTCTTTACAATATTGTACCTGCTGTGCATTGAGATCCTGAATTGCTTTCATCACATCCTCCAATGTCAATGAACCTTGAGTTAGGCTAGTCTCGAACCGTAGGCTAGATCGCCTTTCCTTGGCACAAGGTGCACATCGCCACACTGCACTTTCATCATTCACATAAAACTCAACATCAACCTTACTAAGGTTTTCGCATCCAGCGTGAAACACACTAGAACAGTCTTTACACTGTATCTTTAGTTGAGTTCTCGTAATAGATTTTCTACACGTAGAACAGTTCGTCGCCATTTTGAGGTTATGTTGTAAGGTTATAAGTAGATGACTACACTTCACTTTATTATTAAGGGTTTTCCAAATGTTCGATTTATAATTAATTACATAAACAATTTGAATAAATATAAAAACACAGTATGTACTTATTATCACTTTACATCTCAAATAACTGAGTTTAGGTCGGAGCACGATAGATACGACTGTTCTGCTCGGCCGCCATATTGAGTATATTATCAGCTTAGTTGGCCTCAGTTAGTTAAGAAACTATGTAAACCTGGAGGTCCCTTGTCTATTAGACTGTTATTAAATGTTATATTATCAGCTTAGTTGGCCTCAGTTAGTTAAGAAACTATGTAAACCAGGAGGTCCCTTGTCTATTTGACTGTTATTAAATGTTATATTATCAGCTTAGTTGGCCTCAGTTAGTTAAGAAACTATGTAAACCTGGAGGTCCCTTGTCTATTAGACTGTTATTAAATGTAATATTATCAGCTTAGTTGGCCTCAGTTAGTTAAGAAACTATGTAAACCAGGAGGTCCCTCATCAATTAGACTGTTATTAAATGTTATATTATCAGCTTAGTTGGCCTCAGTTAGTTAAGAAACTATGTAAACCTGGAGGTCCCTCATCTATTAGACTGTTATTAAATGTTATATTATCAGCTTAATTGGCCTCAGTTAGTTAAAAATCTATGTAAACCTAGAGGTCCCTTGTCTATTACACTGTTATTAAATGTTATATTATCAGCTTAGTTGGCCACAGTTATTTAAGAAACTATGTAAACCTGGAGGTCCCTTGTCTATTAGACTGTTATTAAATGTTATATTATCAGCTTAGTTGGTCTCAGTTATTTAAGAAACTATGTAAACCTGGAGGTCCCTTGTCTATTAGACTGTTATTAAATGTTATATTATCAGCTTAGTTGGTTTCAGTTAGTTAAGAAACTATGTAAACCTGGAGGTCCCTTGTCTATTAGACTGTTATTAAATGTTATATTATCAGCTTAGTTGGTCTCAGTTAGTTAAGATACTATGTAAACCTGGAGGTCCCTTGTCTATTAGACTGTTATTAAATGTTATATTATCAGCTTAATTGGCCTCAGTTAGTTAAAAATCTATGTAAACCTAGAGGTCCCTTGTCTATTAGACTGTTATTAAATGTTATATTATCAGCTTAGTTGGCCACAGTTATTTAAGAAACTATGTAAACCTGGAGGTCCCTCATCTATTAGACTGTTATTAAATGTTATATTATCAGCTTAATTGGCCTCAGTTAGTTAAAAATCTATGTAAACCTAGAGGTCCCTTGTCTATTAGACTGTTATTAAATGTTATATTATCAGCCTAGTTGGCCTCAGTTAGTTAAGATACTATGTAAACCTGGAGGTCCCTTGTCTATTGGACTGTTAATAAATGTTATATTATCAGTTTAGTTGGCCTCAGTTAGTTAAGAAACTATGTAAACCTGGAGGTCCCTTGTCTATTTGACTGTTATTAAATGTTATATTATCAGCTTAGTTGGCCTCAGTTAGTTAAGAAACTATGTAAACCTGGAGGTCCCTTGTCTATTTGACTGTTATTAAATGTTATATTATCAGCTTAATTGGCCTCAGTTAGTTAAGAAACTATGTAAACCTGGAGGTCCCTTGTCTATTAGACTGTTATTAAATGTTATATTATCAGCTTAGTTGGTCTCAGTTAGTTAAGAAACTATAAACCTGGAGGTCCCTTGTCTATTTGACTGTTATTAAATGTTATATTATCAGCTTAGTTGGCCTCAGTTAGTTGAGAAACTATGTAAACCTGGAGGTCCCTTGTCTATTAGACTGTTATTAAATGTTATATTATCAGCTTAGTTGGTCTCAGTTAGTTAAGAAACTATGTAAACCTGGAGGTCCCTTGTCTATTTGACTGTTATTAAATGTTATATTATCAGCTTAATTGGCCTCAGTTAGTTAAGAAACTATGTAAACCTGGAGGTCCCTTGTCTATTAGACTGTTATTAAATGTTATATTATCAGCTTAATTGGCCTCAGTTAGTTTAGAAACTATGTAAACCTGGAGGTCCCTTGTCTATTTGACTGTTATTAAATGTTATATTATCAGCTTAGTTGGCCACAGTTATTTAAGAAACTATGTAAACCTGGAGGTCCCTTGTCTATTAGACTGTTATTAAATGTTATATTATCAGCTTAGTTGGTCTCAGTTAGTTAAGATACTATGTAAACCTGGAGATCCCTTGTCTACTAGAATGTTATTAAATGTTATATTATCAGCTTAGTTGGCCTCAGTTAGTTAAGAAACTATGTAAACCTGGAGGTCCCTTGTCTATTAGACTGTTATTAAATGTTATATTATCAGCTTAGTTGGCCTCAGTTATGTATACCTGGAGATCCCTTGTCTATTAGACTATTATTAAATGTTATATTATCAGCTTAGTTGGCCTCAGTTAGTTAAGAAACTATGTAAACCTGGAGGTGCCTTGTCTATTAGGCTGTTATTAATTGTTATATCATCAGCTTAGATGGCCTCAGTTAGTTACGAGTACACAGGTTACCTGCACTTATCCTAAATTCTAGTATTTATTTATATTTGCCTAATCCGGCTTCTCAATTTTAAATATAATATCAATATACATACAAAGTTTCATTATAAAAATATATCTCGTCCCAATCTATATAAGATGTTTCAGGACGTATGGGAAGTGATCTTTTGTGTTGTTTTTGTTTTTTTCGTATATATTGTAGTGATATTAAATTTTCTAAAAAATATCCACAGTAGGGTGTTTGATTATAACTAAGTCATAAGAACGTTTACCGCATCTGTCTCAGTGTAGAGTATTACTGAACAAGCGTGTCTAATTGGATTGTAACTGTTGTGTCAAGGTA
Source organism: Stictocephala bisonia (assembly GCA_035578905.1). Lineage (NCBI taxonomy): Eukaryota > Metazoa > Arthropoda > Insecta > Hemiptera > Membracidae > Stictocephala > Stictocephala bisonia. The sequence continues at coordinate 9,023 of JAQJVL010007044.1, read as the reverse complement.
TAAGCAGGGCAACAGGTAGAACGTGTTTATTACAATACGTACTACATGTATAAATAATAAGTGATCTAGATTGATATTTTGGTCATAAATAGTTTTTTATTGCTTATAGAAACATATATTGCTAAGAAAATCATATACAAAAATTATGTTTTGTTAATAGAATAATATAACAAAAGATAACTATTAACGATGTTATTATATCAATTCTTGAAAAGTAATATTTTAATAAATTGGTACTTATTAATGACCTGAAATATGATAAAAATATTATTTATCTTTTGTTGGAAATGAGTTGAAAAAAACAATTTTTTTAATGTCTAGGAGTTTAGGACTAAGAATAAATGTTTGCATGGTATCACATGGCACACAAATATTTATTTTTTTACTTAAAATCACTCGCCAGTACCCATTAGGCTACTGGCCATTGCTTGACGTTCATCCGTTAGGGGAATCGAACCTTCAACATTGCCATCGATAGTCCGTAGCCTTGGCTACTAAACCACCCCACCGATATAGTAGGCCTATTTATTATGAAATAGTAATACATTTTTATAGTTCCAATTAATCTTGAATAAAATAGTAAAAGTATTAGAAGATATATTTTGTTATTGATTTAAATTTATGTAGGAGCTTGGTCAAATTAAGCTTCTCTTCTATTAACTTACTGTTACATTGTTTTAATAAAGTATGGCCTAATTTTAATTTAACGAATAAAACAGTTCCTAGTTAATTACTAATTTGTGTTTATATTAATAATTAAAAAAGTAGACAATTATGAAATTTGAAAAACAACTTCCAAGATAGTATACTACAATATGGACATTTTAGGATCCACCACTTCATACAACTGATATTACGGGAGGCAGCGTTTCTCATAGCAATAAAAGAAATAACAGGTCCTTGGAAGGAAAAATAACTGTAACATGTAACGACTACTACGATGGTTTATCACGCAACGGTTGGTAATAAGTGTTCTATTACCAAACCTAATCTCTTTCTAAAACCTTGATGGATGATATTGTTTTTCATCGCTCGTAGAAAAACATTAATCAAAAAAACATATTTCTTATCTTAAAAAAAATTATAAAAACTAAACATTTTGTTTATAAACCTAATATACTACAACAGAATTAGTAATTATGTATATAGGTAATTTATTTTATTGTATTTTTTTAATCAACTATTACACATTTTAGTCCCAAAAAGTTACTTGTAATCAATATTGATCCCTTTAAAACAATATGTAGCCTTTAATAAATTATTGGGAAATTGACGAATTTACAAAAAATAATTTCCAACTTTGTTGAATTGTATTTATCTCTAATAAACATAAACTACGGTTTCACAAATAAAAAAGTTAAATTTTTTAAGTTTAAAATATTTTATTTATATATCATTTTTGTAATACATGATTAGCAGTAAATACTAGTCTAAAATTGAAGTTATATAGTTTTCTATCAAATTAAATAATTCGCTGTCTTTTTTGGATATACGTTTATTTATTTTAATATTCGATCTTTACTATCCATAAAGTAACATACCCCCCCCCCTACGGTATTTGCTACGATACATCATGTCAGTACTGTCAGAGGGGAAAAGCACTGCATTAGGTAGGGCATACATAATACGTTGCGATTCATACACGTGTACATAAGCTAAGTGATTGAGCCACCATTTCTCAATTGCAGACCATCATATATTCTATATAATATATTTTCGTGAATAATGATGGTGAATTTGCTACAAATACTGTTAAATTGGGTGGAAAACCAAAATCCAAACCAAATTTACCAAATTTTGTTTGCACTGTACAATGCAAGGGCGGGCGGGTGGGTCAATATCACTGTACGTGTATAGGCGGGAGGGTGGTTCAATACCATTATACGTGTATAGGTGGGCGGGTGGTTCAATATTACTGTACGTGTATGGGCGGGCGGGTGGGTCAATAACACTGTACGTGTATGGGTAGGCGGGTGGGTCAATACCACTGTACGTGTGTGGGCGGGTGGGTGGTTCAATATTACTTAACTTTTTTGATACACTAATATACGAGTATATTTGAGATCTATTTTTCGTATTCTATCAAATAACTATACCGATATGTTCTTAAAAATTATCAGTACAATGAAACGTCACACAACACAACATTTGGTTTGACACTTCAAACCATTTTCTAAATTTATAAATTGGTAGCCACAATATTATATCAGCAGTGTGACGTGGCGTGGGTTTATAGACCACATGAATATGACTAAACCAGCAAGTAATCAAAATATATTGTTTGTGAACATAGGCTGAGTGGGTGTGCTATGCGGTTTCAAATATTTGGATTTATTCTCTTACATGGTCATTGTTGTTAGCGTGGTAGGTAGTATATTAACCACAAGTTATTTGAAAATCTGTAAATTAAAATAACATGGATGTTTTTATGAGATACATGTGTATGCCAACAACTCTACAATTCACAGCTAAACATATTTATATGTTATCTAATAATATATAAGTTATCTTCAATATACACTTAGCACTGCGTTCCAATCAAGTGTATATTGAATTGATACTGTTAACTCCTGCACGCGGGTAGGGATTTGTATTTTCCCTTGTACGTCATTATATTATTTTAGTGTATTATTTTTCATACATAGTTTGCTGTAGCATCTAAAATTATTATTATCTATTTCAAAATATTTTTTTTTATTTTGATATCAACTATAATGTTCTATTAGGTAACATTTCATATCAACTATTTTCTTCTATATTCTGAAAATATATAACACTTATTATTATTTATTTACATTGGATGTGTACATACTTTGAGCCTAGTAACCTTTCCGTAAGTCTGTGTATTTTTAGAGGTTGAGTGGGATTATCGTAAGTATGGTTAGCAACCATTAATGTAATCTGGTTTATAACGACAATACATTGTATGTTTACATAAACTGTGCTGTAGAGAAACAATTTCTCGAATACATAGCTGTATGCTAAATATCGTTTATTGTTCTTAGGCCGTGTGGACGGACCAAAAATACTAAGGTTATCTTAAGTGAATTCACAAAATTAGATGTCTTCTTGAGTTAAATGAGTGGTTCAACATTTCTTACAGTAATTTAAACCTTAATATGTGGTCTGTATTGATTTATGTGGGAAAGGTTGGTAGATGAACCACAAATATTTATGTAATTTGGTAGGCAGCTAAATGAAAGTAAATATGTACCTAAGTCAAATGGGTAGGACATGATTTCTCATAAGTAGGGTTGGATGACTCCTACCTAATGATATTTTTACATGGAGTGGGTGGATGGACTACACTTACGAAAGTAATTTGGTAGAAAACTATAATAAATAATACACACATTATGAGTGGGTGGGTAATATTTTATTTAAATCAAATATTTATTAAGTTTATACGTTGTGGTAGGGTGGTAGGGCCACAAATACTTAAAGCAACAACAATAAATTATATTTTTGATGTCTTGTATAAACTGAGTGATATATTAAATTTTTGCAAGCTTACGTATTTATAACTAAGAAGGTCTATTATGTAGTGTGGAATGAATATATATATAAAATAGCATCTTTTCTATTAATTCACTACCACTACTTTTTTAATGTCTTTTAACTAACCACTACTTGATTAATATTCTATTGCTCTAAAAACTGTTCCCCAATCATTTTTACGTCCCCTGTGGTATTCCTTATCCGTTAGGAATTCAATATTGGTGGCCCTATCTTATCGCTTTCCAAAAACTTACAACCGGAGAGCGCATTGAGTGGTGAGTGAATCATTGGATTTACTAGTTTGTCACCAACTTTAGTACTCACCTAAACTAACCTTACCTAACACGATCAGACGTAACCTAACTGTAATTGAGATAAAAAAGTAGTGATAGTGAAGTATTGGAAAAAAGTAGTGGTCGTGTAAAAACGGAAAAAGTCCAACATATATTTTACATTATTTTGTTGGATATCACTGCATCTTTAATGTATGGTTAGTTTAAATTGGTGTCATTCAACATTTTTATGTATGTTAATAATCACAATACACTGCGTTTGTGTGTACGGTGGGTAGTTGTTCACAAATACTTAAGTAATTTGGTAGCTAACCACATTTAGTTGTTTATTTGCATAACTTTAGAGGGTTGTTTACCATTTCCGAATTCCTTGCTTTATTATTACTACTTAAAGTTAATGTAGGCCGGATACATTTACTGGAAAATGTTATGTTTTTGGGTATGTAGTCAAACTAAAATATGTATGTGTAGGTCTAAATAAATTAAGAATGGTGTCATTCCACACTTTGAGGTTAATATTTTACTGACCTAAATCATGAATGACTACGAATACTTATGTAGTTTGCTTGATAGCCATAATATAGTTTTGTGTGTTTAAAATTGGGCCTCCATTTCTAAATGGAGAAATTAGTACATACTAAATTACGTGTAATATTTCACCATCGTATTTTCAGAATGATGCTTTTGAATATTGGTAATTTAAATTGTATGGAAACATTTTATAATAATTATTCAATATATATTCAATGCGCCTAGTTATTAAATATGTTAACAGTAGAATATTCGGAACAGTTTATCATTATTTTTAAATTCATTGAAGGCTTAAATTTTTAATTACTAGGTTTTTTTATAAGTTATTATGAGTTTCCTACTAATCACCTAAGAATGTACCATGGAGTCACAACATAGATCTAGCCATCTCAAAAACAAAAACCAAAAGTGTACTGTTAAAAATATTGGCATAAACATGTACAATATTATAGTTCATATTACCTAATATTTATCAATTTAATACAATACATGGAAATACAACGTTTCTATAAACCACAATTTGGCTAGATATTTAATTTTTTAACAGTTGGCAGCACTGATAATATTCTCCAAATTAGGCCTGCCCATCACCAGACGGATGACGTAGCTCAGTTAGCCATATGTTCGTAGTATGGAGTTTGTGGTGATGAAGTAATTCAAGTTTTTCTGCATTAATATCATCCTTCGTATCTCTACGATCGCAATTTAGCTTATACATCTATATCTGATTTGTCAGAAGATAATTATAACAATTTATTTCTGAATATGACAATTTATAAATGAATTTACAAATATATTGAATCAGTAAGTTCCTGTAAATTAATGATTTTAATTTCAAAGGTTTATAAAATACGTCAATAAACTGAAAATGTATAATACATTTTCTGTACATTAAGTGCGGAGGGGTGTCATAGCATAAATTGTTGAATGAGTAGAGGAACAAACAGAAAGGAGCAGTGAGAGTTGTGTCTGGGAACGACAACAAGGTCCAATTGAGATAACAGGCCACTTTCGTTGAGATCAGCACTCGCCTATTTCTGCAGAAATATCACAATACTAGCTTCTCTTCTTCTAGAAAGGGTAGTAACCTCAATAACTTTAAATATTTTTTAGTAAGTTATATTATTAGTTGTAACAACTCGCAAATTTTCTGTAATAACAATTTTTAATTTCTCTAAGAGATTATTGACACTTGGTTAACATAAAATTGATCCGTATTCTAATTTTGATAGAAATGGATTGAAATATAACAAACTAATGATTGTGAATTTCGCAAAAAGCTATCCGCTCTTGTGATAAAAACCCCTTGCCCCGAACAAATGCCCCAGATACGTATGATTGGGGAAAGATGATTCACGAATCATCATTTTATCTGTCTTTTATAAAAGCTATACTTAGATTTATATAGCTATACATCTACTACTGAAAATATTTTCATCTATGTATGAATATTTCTGTTAACAATAGGCAACATCTGGAATAGGTGTATTTAGTTTTAAAAAAAATTAATATGGAGATATACAATTGTTTAGTAAATGTATTAATATATATTGTGCTGGGATAAGAAGAATAAACAAAATCTATACAGCAAAATTTTATAATTTTGATCTATACCGTTATTATTATAATTAGCTAATCCCAACCCACATTAACATTGGCAACACTCATGAATGTTCGGGGTAACCCAAGTTCATTATGAATTGCTATCCAAGTTAATCAAGGGTGCTACAAAATGTAATTACTTGTTGCTATCTCAATTTTTCACAAGTGGCTACTCATGGCAATTACGGGTTATCCGAATAGATATTAAAGTTGAAAAGTTCTTACCCTTTAATATGGAGAGCTACAAAAATGTATACAATGGGTAACTATTTTTTTGGTCTACAATTGTCTACAAATAGATAAGTGACTGCCAAAATGCATCACAAGTACTTCCATTAAACATAAACTTACATTAAAAGCTCAGAGCTTACCATTTGTAATATCATAAAATTTTTAATAATACAATAACGTAACGAATTTCGAGGACTTTTATCACGGAACTGTGAGACCAACTCACCAATTAAATCATTTGTTGCAAACATATTTTAACTGGGAATTATCCTTTCGCTATTTCAAGTACTGTTATTTGAGCTGTCAAATTGGTTTTAAACAGTTTATTACGTATATTACTCCTTTAGTGGTATTATATGGTCCCTGTAAAAAGTCCTTTAAGAAATATTTTGCAAGGCTGTTTTTGAAATCAATAACACCTCCATTTTAAATACAGAATATATATTATTGATCTTGTAGATAAATAAAAACTACTTATGCAATCATAACTAGTAGTCAATAACAGAAATTTCAATGTGATTTGTCATAAGTTTATATTTATATTTGATATTTAAACCTAACACCCCTATAAATTGTATATTAGATAACCAACGTTAAATATTAGATCGGTTGTTAGTAATTGTTTTGTTTAACCCGTGTAGATTTATGTAAAATAAAAACATACCAAATTATGATATAACTTGTAGAAACTTGTTAAATCATATATTTTCAAATATATAAAAAAGTTTAAAAATGATAGGTTATATCATGGGTTTAATTTAAATAGATAAAATCATTTCCCGTGAGAATCAAACGTTATTATATTATGTATAACATGGCTATATTCAAAACACACATCTTTTTACGAGTATTAATTTAAAATTACTATCACAGGACGGTATGGTTGAACTATAAGCTGTGGTTAGTATTAACCCTAGATAAAAAATGATCGGACTAATTGAAATTCCCAAATAATATTTCATGTTAATAAGAGTTTGTGTACAGTTAGGTAACCATGCAGGGCTTGACTTTGTTTAAAGTACAGTAATTTTAAGTAAGGAATGTGAAATATTTAGAGGTTAAATTGTAGGAGGCCAAGTAATTATGATTTGTTATAGTGTATTGAATTGTAACTTCTCAGGGTTAAATATAAACTGAATTTCATCTTGAATGACGTATTTAACTCTTCAATTTATCCTATTACTAATGAAAACGTGGTGATTATTAAATTTGTTATTTTTTATGTTGTTATACAATTTATTCAAACAAGAAAAATCTTCAAGAAGTGTTAAGATTATTTCATAATATTCAGTCGTGATTTTAACAATATTTATCAAAATCTAAATTTTGTTTTGTAATTTTGTCTGTGTTTTATTATTGAAACATACATTTAATTGTTTTCTATAATTTTTCATAATTAATATTTATTAACAATACCAAGAATAAAGTTGCAACACATTTTTAAACTTTAGTTGTAGTATAACAGAAAGTAAAATGATTGGTAATTTAAACTTCATAACGTGTTTTATATTCTATATTAATTAATTCTCACCGTATTTTACATTAATTAAATTTATTTCTTATAGACTAATAAATAAACATTCAAACGAAAATCAGTAATTCTAGGTCAAAATACTTAAAAATTGTAACTATTCATCGCAAAAAGATGGACCAATAAAAAATAAAATACTGTACATCTTGAAAGTCTTTGAAATAACATAAACAACTACTAAAAAGTGTATTTAAAAAAATAATGGTATATCAGTTTGTGTAATACTTTTTAAAATAAATTTAGTTTAATATTTATTATGTTTTTACAATTATAAAAAACTCTTTAAAATTTATATAAATATATAACACTATCCACAAACTGCACTGCAATTTATAAAAATCACTCTATACTCTTCGTAGGGATTGCAAAATGTTTTCCATCAACTAATACTTGAAATGTGTTAGCGTTACAGAGCGTTTCCACTCTAACAATATTGACATAAAGTAATGTAGCAAATAGCAGTTGTTATTGTCAGGGGGGTGTTTACTGTATGGATCATTACAATACGCAAATATACTCTTAACAATAAACATAACAATTACATTAAAACAGTGTTTTTAAACTTACAACCTATGACTACCAATTTTATAAAAATTAGATATACATAAATTTGATGGAAATACAATTCTACAAAGTTGGAGTATACGTTTTATAAATTTCAAAAGAATATAATAACATTTATATTGTTTGCTTTAAATGATTATTATTTATTACACCTAAATAATAAAGGACACTAACGTGAATTTTGATTAAATATTACTGGGTTAAATCATATATTTGTTGATTACAATTTGAAGTAATGTGTTGAAATTTTAAGTATTCAGGGTAGTTTATTTAAATCATTATTTTCGATATAAATACCACCCTCCTTACATACCATTTTCAGATTTAGAAAATGTTACTTCCAGGCAATGATTTTTAAGTCAACATGAATACTAGTTAATTTTCATTTTTTTTTTAACCTATTATAAATAGGTTTTAGCCATCACGTGATAAACCAACGTCGTGACATGTTACAGTTATTTTTCTTTACAAGGACCAGTTATTTCCTTTATTGTTATGAGAAAGACGGGGTCACGTAATACCAGTTGTATGAAGATTTGGATCTCTTAGTAAATACTCTGATGCATTCTCTTGTTATAGTTACTTTATTAAAGTAAACATTATGATTTACTACTTGTTATATGAGCATTATTGTGACCTTCCAATCACTTGTAAACTAACAGTTCACTTAAAATCAAGCTAAACTGAAATCAAATAAATTAACAATTATGTAATGGAATAGGAACTTACTTTGACCCAAATAATCACAAAAAATCAATACCGATAAGACACAC
>JAQJVL010007043.1:0-25801 GCA_035578905.1 Stictocephala bisonia | reverse complement strand
TCTTTGAGTCTCAATCTTGCGATCTTTAAATTTCAATCTTGTAATCTTTGAGTTTCAATTTTGCGATCTTTGAGTTTCAATCTTGTCATCTTTGAGTTTCAATCTTGTGATCTTTGAGTTTTAATCTTGCGATCTTTGAGTTTCAATTTTGCGATCTTTGAGTTTCAATCTTGCGATCTTTGAGTTTCAATCTTGAGATATTTGAGTTTCAATCATGCGATCATTGTGTATCAATCTTGCGATCTTTGAGTTTCAGTCTTGCGATCTTTGAGTTTCAATCTTGCGATCTTTGAGTTTCAATTTTGCCATCTTTGAGTTTCAAAATTGCGATCTTTGAGTTTCAATCTTGCCATCTTTGAGTTTCAATCTTGCGATCTTTGAGTTTTAATCTTGCGATCTTTGAGTTTCAATCTTGCAATCTTTGAGTTTTAATCTTGCTATCTTTGAGTTTAATCCTGTGATCTTTGAGTTTCAATCTTGCCATCTTTGAGTTTCAATCTTTCGATCTTTGAGTTTTAATGTTGCGATCTTTGAGTATCAATCTTGCGATCTTTGAGTTTCAATCTTACTATCTTTGAGTTTCAATCTTTTGATCTTTGAATTTCAATCTTGCGATTGTTGAGTTTTAATCTTGCGATCTTTAAATTTCAATCATGCGATCTTTGAGTTTCATTCTTGCGATCTTTGAGTTTATATCTTGCGATCTTTGAGTTTCAATCTTGCTATCTTTGAGTTTCAATCTTGTGACCTTTGAATATCAATCTTGCGATTGTTGAGTTTCAATCTTGCGATCTTTGATTTTCAATCATGCGATCTTTAAGTTTCAATCTTGCTATATTTGAGTTTCAATCTTGCGATCTTTGAGTTTCAATCTTGCTATCTTTGAGTTTCAATCTTGCGATCTTTGAGTTTCAATCTTGCGATCTTTGAGTTTCAATATTGCGATCTTTGAGTATCAATCTTGCGATCTTTGAGTTTCAATCTTGCTATCTTCGAGTTTCAATCTTGCGATCTTTGAGTTTCAATCTTGCGATCTTTGAGTTTCAATCTTGCGATCTTTGAGTTTCAATCTTGCGATCTTTGAGTTTTAATCTTGCGATCTTTGAGAATCAATCTTGCGATCTTTGAGTTTCAATCTTGCTATCTTTGAGTTTCAATCTTGTGATCTTTGAATTTCAACCTCTCGATTGTTGAGTTTCAATCTTGCGATCTTTGAGTTTCATTCTTGCGATCTTTGAGTTTCAATTTTGCCATCTTTGAGTTTCAAAATTGCGATCTTTGAGTTTCAATCTTGCTATCTTTAAATTTTAATCTTGCGATCTTTGAGTTTCAGGCTTGCGATTTTCGAGTTTCAATCTTGCGATCTTTGAGTTTCAATTTTGCCATCTTTGAGTTTCAAAATTGCGATCTTTGAGTTTCAATCTTGCCATCTTTGAGTTTCAATCTTGCGATCTTTGAGTTTTAATCTTGCGATCTTTGAGTTTCAATCTTGCAATCTTTGAGTTTTAATCTTGCTATCTTTGAGTTTAATCCTGTGATCTTTGAGTTTCAATCTTGCCATCTTTGAGTTTCAATCTTTCGATCTTTGAGTTTTAATCTTGCGATCTTTGAGTATCAATCTTGCGATCTTTGAGTTTCAATCTTACTATCTTTGAGTTTCAATCTTGTGATCTTTGAATTTCAATCTTGCGATTGTTGAGTTTTAATCTTGCGATCTTTAAATTTTAATCATGCGCTCTTTGAGTTTCATTCTTGCGATCTTTGAGTTTATATCTTGCGATCTTTGAGTTTCAATCTTGCTATCTTTGAGTTTCAATCTTGTGACCTTTGAATATCAATCTTGCGATTGTTGAGTTTCAATCTTGCGATCTTTGGTTTTCAATCATGCGATCTTTAAGTTTCAATCTTGCTATATTTGAGTTTCAATCTTGCGATCTTTGAGTTTCAATCTTGCTATCTTTGAGTTTCAATCTTGCGATCTTTGAGTTTCAATCTTGCGATCTTTGAATTACAATCTTGCCATCTTGAGTTTCAATCATGCGATCTTTGAGTTTCAACCTTGCGATCTTTGAATTTCAATCTTGTGATCATTCAGTTTCAAACTTGTGATCTTTGAGTTTCAATCTTGCCATCTTTGAGTTTCAATCTTGCGATCTTTGAGTTTTAATCTTGCGATCTTTGAGTATCAATCTTGCGATCTTTGAGTTTCAATCTTGCTATCTTTGAGTTTCAATCTTGTGATCTTTGAATTTCATTCTTGCGATTGTTGAGTTTCAATCTTGTGATCTTTGAGTTTTAATCATGCGATCTTTGAGTTTCAATCTTGCTATCTTTGAGTTTTAATCTTGCTATCTTTGGGTTTCAATCTTGCGATCTTTGAGTTTCAATCTTGCGATCTTTGAGTTTCAATCTTAAGATCTTTGAGTTTCAATCTTGCGATCTTAGAGTTTCAATCTTGCGTTTTTTGAGTTTCAATCTTGCGATCTTTGAGTTTATTCTTGTGATCTTTGAGTTTCAATTTTGCGATCTTTGAGTTTCAATCTTGCCATCTTTGAGTTTCAATCTTGAGATATTTGAGTTTCAATCTGCGATCTTTGTGTATCAATCTTGCGATCTTTGAGTTTCAGTCTTGCGATCTTTGAGTTTCAATCTTGCGATCTTTGAGTTTCAATCTTGCCATCTTTGAGTTTCAATCTTGCGATCTTTGAGTTTTAATCTTGCGATCTTTGAGTTTCAATTTTGCGATCTTTGAGTTTAAATCTTGCGATCTTTGAGTTTCAATTTTGCCATCTTTGAGTTTCAAAATTGCGATCTTTGAGTTTCAATCTTGCGATCTTTGAGTTTCAATCTTGCGATCTTTAAGTTTCAATCTTGAGATATTTGAGTTTCAATTATGCGATCTTTGTGTATCAATCTTGCGATCTTTGAGTTTCAGGCTTGCGATTTTTTAGTTTCAATCTTGCCATCTTTGAGTTTCAATCTTGCGATTTTTGAGTTTAAATCTTGCAATCTTTGAGTTTCAATCTTGCGATCTTTGAGTTTAATTCTTGCGATCTTTGATTTTCAATCTTGTGATCTTTGAGTTTCGATCTTGCGATCTTTGAGTTTCAATCTTGCTATCTTTGAGTTTCAATCTTGCAATCTTTGAGTTTTAATCTTGCGATCTTTGAGTTTCAATCTTGCAATCTTTGAGTTTTAATCTTGCTATCTTTGAGTTTAATCCTGTGATCTTTGAATTTCAATCTTGCGATCTTTGAGTTTTAATCTTGCGATATTTGAGTTTCAATCTTGCAATCTTTGAGTTTCAATCTTGCCATTTTTGAGTTTCAATCTTGTGATCTTTGAATTTCAATCTTGCCATCTTTGAGATTCAATCATGCGATCTTTGAGTTTCAATCTTGCGATCTTTAAGTTTCAAACTTATAATCTTTGAGTTTCATTCATGCGATCTTTGAGTTTCAATCTTGCGATCTTTGAGTTTCAATCTTGCTATCTTTGAGTTTCAACCTTGCGATCTTTGAATTTCAATCTTGCGATATTTGAGTTTCAAACTTGTGATCTTTGAGTTTCAATCTTGCCATCTTTTAGTTTCATTCTTGCGATCTTTGATTTTTAATCTTGCGATCTTTGAGTATCAATCTTGCGATCTTTGAGTTTCAATCTTGCTATATTTGAGTTTCAATCATGCGATCTTTGAGTTTCAATCTTGCTATCTTTGAGTTTCAATCTTGCGATCTTTGAGTTTCAATCTTGCTATCTTTGAGTTTTAATCTTGCGATCTTTGAGTTTCAATCTTGCGATCTTTGAGTTTATATCTTGCGATCTTTGAGTTTCAATCTTGCTATCTTTGAGTTTCAATCTTGTGACCTTTGAATATCAATCTTGCGATTGTTGAGTTTCAATCTTGCGATCTTTGATTTTCAATCATGCGATCTTTAAGTTTCAATCTTGCTATATTTGAGTTTCAATCTTGCGATCTTTGAGTTTCAATCATGCGATCTTAGGGTTTCAATCTTGCTATCTTTGAGTTTTAATCTTGCTATCTTTGGGTTTCAATCTTGCGATCTTTGAGTTTCAGTCTTGCGATCTTTGAGTTTCAATCTTGCGATCTTTGAGTTTCAATCTTGCCATCTTTGAGTTTCAATCTTGCTATCTTTGAGTTTCAATCTTGCGATCTTTGAGTTTCAATCTTGCGATCTTTGAGTTTCAATCTTAAGATCTTTGAGTTTCAATCTTGCGTTCTTTGAGTTTCAATCTTGCCATCTTTGAGTTTCAATCTTGCGATCTTTGAGTTTTAATCTTGTGATCTTTGAGTTTCAATCTTGCGATCTTTGAGTTTCAATCTTGCCATCTTTGAGTTTCAATCTTGAGATATTTGAGTTTCAATCTGCGATCTTTGTGTATCAATCTTGCGATCTTTGAGTTTCAGTCTTGCGATCTTTGAGTTTCAATCTTGCGATCTTTGAGTTTCAATCTTGCCATCTTTGAGTTTCAATCTTGCGATCTTTGAGTTTTAATCTTGCGATCTTTGAGTTTCAATTTTGCGATCTTTGAGTTTAAATCTTGCGATCTTTGAGTTTCAATTTTGCCATCTTTGAGTTTCAAAATTGCGATCTTTGAGTTTCAATCTTGCGATCTTTGAGTTTCAATCTTGCGATCTTTGAGTTTCAATCTTGAGATATTTGAGTTTCAATTATGCGATCTTTGTGTATCAATCTTGCGATCTTTGAGTTTCAGGCTTGCGATTTTTTAGTTTCAATCTTGCCATCTTTGAGTTTCAATCTTGCGATTTTTGAGTTTAAATCTTGCAATCTTTGAGTTTCAATCTTGCGATCTTTGAGTTTAATTCTTGCGATCTTTGAGTTTCAATCTTGTGATCTTTGAGTTTCAATCTTGCGATCTTTGAGTTTCAATCTTGCTATCTTTGAGTTTCAATCTTGCAATCTTTGAGTTTTAATCTTGCGATCTTTGAGTTTCAATCTTGCAATCTTTGAGTTTTAATCTTGCTATCTTTGAGTTTAATCCTGTGATCTTTGAATTTCAATCTTGCGATCTTTGAGTTTTAATCTTGCGATCTTTGAGTTTCAATCTTGCAATCTTTGAGTTTCAATCTTGCCATTTTTGAGTTTCAATCTTGTGATCTTTGAATTTCAATCTTGCCATCTTTGAGATTCAATCATGCGATCTTTGAGTTTCAATCTTGCGATCTTTAAGTTTCAAACTTATAATCTTTGAGTTTTATTCATGCGATCTTTGAGTTTCAATCTTGCGATCTTTGAGTTTCAATCTTGCTATCTTTGAGTTTTAATCTTGCGATCTTTGAGTATCCATCTTGCAATCGTTGAGTTTAAATCTTGCTATCTTTGAGTTTCAATCTTGTGATCTTTGAATTTCAATCTTGCGATTGTTGAGTTTCAATCTTGCGATCTTTGAGTTTCAATCATGCGATCTTTGAGTTTCAATCTTTCTATCTTTGAGTTTCAATCTTGCGATCTTTGAGTTTCAATCTTGCGATTGTTGAGTTATAATCTTGCGATCTTTGAGTTTCAATCATGCGATCTTTGATTTTCAATCTTGCCATCTTTGAGTTTCAATTTTGCCATCTTTGAGTTTCAGTCTTGCGATCTTTGAATTTTAATCTTGCGATCTTTGAGTTTCAATCTTGCGATCTTTGAATTTTATTCTTGCGATCTTTGAGTTTCAATCTTGCTATCTTTGAGTTTTAATCTTGCCATCTTTGAGTAAAAATCTTGCGATCTTTGAGTTTCAATCTTGCGATCTTTGAGTTTTAAGCTTGCGATCTTTGAGTCTCAATCTTGCGATCTTTAAATTTCAATCTTGTAATCTTTGAGTTTCAATTTTGCGATCTTTGAGTTTCAATCTTGTCATCTTTGAGTTTCAATCTTGTGATCTTTGAGTTTTAATCTTGCGATCTTTGAGTTTCAATTTTGCGATCTTTGAGTTTCAATCTTGCGATCTTTGAGTTTCAATCTTGAGATATTTGAGTTTCAATCATGCGATCTTTGTGTATCAATCTTGCGATCTTTGAGTTTCAGTCTTGCGATCTTTGAGTTTCAATCTTGCGATCTTTGAGTTTCAATTTTGCCATCTTTGAGTTTCAAAATTGCGATCTTTGAGTTTCAATCTTGCCATCTTTGAGTTTCAATCTTGCGATCTTTGAGTTTTAATCTTGCGATCTTTGAGTTTCAATCTTGCAATCTTTGAGTTTTAATCTTGCTATCTTTGAGTTTAATCCTGTGATCTTTGAGTTTCAATCTTGCCATCTTTGAGTTTCAATCTTTCGATCTTTGAGTTTTAATCTTGCGATCTTTGAGTATCAATCTTGCGATCTTTGAGTTTCAATCTTACTATCTTTGAGTTTCAATCTTGTGATCTTTGAATTTCAATCTTGCGATTGTTGAGTTTTAATCTTGCGATCTTTAAATTTCAATCATGCGATCTTTGAGTTTCATTCTTGCGATCTTTGAGTTTATATCTTGCGACCTTTGAGTTTCAATCTTGCTATCTTTGAGTTTCAATCTTGTGACCTTTGAATATCAATCTTGCGATTGTTGAGTTTCAATCTTGCGATCTTTGATTTTCAATCATGCGATCTTTAAGTTTCAATCTTGCTATATTTGAGTTTCAATCTTGCGATCTTTGAGTTTCAATCTTGCTATCTTTGAGTTTCAATCTTGCGATCTTTGAGTTTCAATCTTGCGATCTTTGAGTTTCAATATTGCAAACTTTGAGTATCAATCTTGCGATCTTTGAGTTTCAATCTTGCTATCTTCGAGTTTCAATCTTGCGATCTTTGACTTTCAATCTTGCGATCTTTGAGTTTCAATCTTGCGATCTTTGAGTTTCAATCTTGCGATCTTTGAGTTTTAATCTTGCGATCTTTGAGAATCAATCTTGCGATCTTTGAGTTTCAATCTTGCTATCTTTGAGTTTCAATCTTGTGATCTTTGAATTTCAACCTCTCGATTGTTGAGTTTCAATCTTGCGATCTTTGAGTTTCAATCTTGCGATCTTTGAGTTTCAATTTTGCCATCTTTGAGTTTCAAAATTGCGATCTTTGAGTTTCAATCTTGCTATCTTTAAATTTTAATCTTGCGATCTTTGAGTTTCAGGCTTGCGATTTTCGAGTTTCAATCTTGCGTACTTTGAGTTTCAATTTTGCCATCTTTGAGTTTCAAAATTGCGATCTTTGAGTTTCAATCTTGCCATCTTTGAGTTTCAATCTTGCGATCTTTGAGTTTTAATCTTGCGATCTTTGAGTTTCAATCTTGCAATCTTTGAGTTTTAATCTTGCTATCTTTGAGTTTAATCCTGTGATCTTTGAGTTTCAATCTTGCCATCTTTGAGTTTCAATCTTTCGATCTTTGAGTTGTAATCTTGCGATCTTTGAGTATCAATCTTGCGATCTTTGAGTTTCAATCTTACTATCTTTGAGTTTCAATCTTGTGATCTTTGAATTTCAATCTTGCGATTGTTGAATTTTAATCTTGCGATCTTTAAATTTCAATCATGCGATCTTTGAGTTTCATTCTTGCGATCTTTGTGTTTATATCTTGCGATCTTTGAGTTTCAATCTTGCTATCTTTGAGTTTCAATCTTGTGACCTTTGAATATCAATCTTGCGATTGTTGAGTTTCAATCTTGCGATCTTTGATTTTCAATCATGCGATGTTTAAGTTTCAATCTTGCTATATTTGAGTTTCAATCTTGCGATCTTTGAGTTTCAATCTTCCTATCTTTGAGTTTCAATCTTGCGATCTTTGAGTTTCAATCTTGCGATCTTTGAGTTTCAATATTGCGATCTTTGAGTATCAATCTTGCGATCTTTGAGTTTCAATCTTGCTATCTTCGAGTTTCAATCTTGCGATCTTTGAGTTTCAATCTTGCGATCTTTGAGTTTCAATCTTGCGATCTTTGAGTTTCAATCTTGCGATCTTTGAGTTTTAATCTTGCGATCTTTGAGAATCAATCTTGCGATCTTTGAGTTTCAATCTTGCTATCTTTGAGTTTCAATCTTGTGATCTTTGAATTGCAACCTCTCGATTGTTGAGTTTCAATCTTGCGATCTTTGAATTTCAATCTTGCGATCTTCGAGTTTCAATCTTGCAATCTTTGAGTTTCAATCTTGCGATCTTTGAGTTTAATTCTTGCGATCTTTGAGTTTCAATCTTGCGATCTTTGAGTTTCAATCTTAAGATCTTTGAGTTTCAATCTTGCGATCTTTGAGTTTCAATCTTGCCATCTTTGAGTTTCAATCTTGCGATCTTTTAGTTTTAATCTTGCGATCTTTGAGTTTCAATTTTGCGATCTTTGAGTTTCAATCTTGCCATCTTTAAGTTTCAATCATGCGATCTTTGTGTATCAATCTTGCGATCTTTGAGTTTCAGTCTTGCGATCTTTTAGTTTCAATCTTGCGATCTTTGAGTTTCAATCTTGCCATCTTTGAGTTTCAATCTTGCGATCTTTGAGTTTTAATCTTGCGATCTTTGAGTTTCAATTTTGCGATCTTTGAGTTTAAATCTTGCGATCTTTGAGTTTCAATTTTGCCATCTTTGAGTTTCAAAATTGCGATCTTTGAGTATCAATCTTGCGATCTTTGAGTTTCAATCTTGCGATCTTTGAGTTTCAATCTTGAGATATTTGAGTTTCAATTATGCGATCTTTGTGTATCAATCTTGCGATCTTTGAGTTTCAGGCTTGCGATTTTTTAGTATCAATCTTGCCATCTTTGAGTTTCAATCTTGCGATTTTTGAGTTTAAATCTTGCAATCTTTGAGTTTCAATCTTGCGATCTTTGAGTTTAATTCTTGCGATCTTTGAGTTTCAATCTTGCGATCTTTGAGTTTCAAACTTGCGATCTTTGAGTTTTAATCTTGCGATCTTTGAGTTTCAATCTTGCAATCTTTGAGTTTTAATCTTGCTATCTTTGAGTTTAATCCTGTGATCTTTGAATTTCAATCTTGCGATCTTTGAGTTTTAATCTTGCGATATTTGAGTTTCAATTTAGCCATCTTTGAGTTTCAAAATTGCAAGCCTGACACTCAAAGATCGCAAGATTGAAACTCAAAGATCGCAAGATTGAAACTCAAAGATCACAATTTTGAAACTCAAAGATGGCAAAATTGAAACTCAAAGATCGCAAGATTGAAACTCAAGATCGCAAGATTGAAACTCAACAATCGCAAGGTTGAAATTCAAAGATCACAAGATTGAAACTCAAAGATAGCAAGATTGAAACTTAAAGATCGCATGAATGAAACGCAAAGATTACAAGTTTGAAACTCAAAGATTGCAAGATTGAAACTCAAAGATGGCAAGATTGAAACTCAAAGATCGCAAGATTGAAACTCAAAGATCGCAAGATTTTTACTCAAAGATGGCAAGATTAAAAATCAAAGATAGCAAGATTGAAACTCAAAGATCGCAAGATTAAAATTCAAAGATCGCAAGATTGAAACTCAAAGATGGCAAGATTAAAACTCAAAGATCGCAAGATTGAAACTCAAAGATGGCAAGATTGAAACTCAAAGATCGCAAGATTGAAACTCAAAGATCTTAAGATTGAAACTCAAAGATCGCAAGATTGAAACTCAAAGATCGCAAGATTGAAACTCAAAGATAGCAAGATTAAAACTCAAAGATAGCAAGATTGAAACTCAAAGATCGCATGATTGAAACTCAAAGATCACAAGATTGAAACTCAACAATCGCAAGATTGAAATTCAAAGATCACAAGATTGAAACTCAAAGATAGCAAGATTGAAACTCAAAGATCGCAAGATTGATACTCAAAGATCGCAAGATTAAAACTCAAAGATCGCAAGATTGAAACTCAAAGATGGCAAGATTGAAACTCAAAGATCACAAGTTTGAAACTCAAAGATCGCAAGATTGAAATTCAAAGATCGCAAGGTTGAAACTCAAAGAACGCATGATTGAAACTCAAGATGGCAAGATTGAAATTCAAAGATCGCAAGATTGAAACTCAAAAATGGCAAGAATGAAACTCAAAGATTGCAAGATTAAAACTCAAAGATAGCAAGATTGAAACTCAAAGATAGCAAGATTGAAACTCAAAGATCGTAAGATTGATACTCAAAGATCGCAAGATTAAAACTCAAAGATCGCAAGATTGAAACTCAAGATGGCAAGATTAAAATTCAAAGATCACAAGATTGAAACTCAAAGATAGCAAGATTGAAACTCAAAGTTCGTAAGATTGATACTCAAAGATCGCAAGATTAAAACTCAAAGATCGCAAGATTGAAACTCAAAGATGGCAAGATTGAAACTCAAAGATCACAAGTTTGAAACTCAAAGATCGCAAGATTGAAACTCAAAGATTGCAAGATTAAAACTCAAAGATGGCAAGACTGAAATTTAAAGATCGCAATTTTGAAACTCAAAGATAGCAAGATTAAAACTCAAAGATCGCAAGATTGAAACTCAAAGATGGCAAGATTGAAACTCAAAGATCACAAGTTTGAAACTCAAAGATCGCAAGATTGAAACTCAAAGATTGCAAGATTAAAACTCAAAGATGGCAAGACTGAAACTCAAAGATCGCAATTTTGAAACTCAAAGATTGCAAAATTGAAACTAAAAGATAGCAAGATTGAAACTCAAAGATTGCATGATTGAAATTCAAAGATCACAGGATTAAACTCAAAGATAGCAAGATTAAAACTCAAAGATTGCAAGATTGAAACTCAAAGATCGCAAGATTAAAACTCAAAGATCGCAAGATTTAAACTCAAAGATTGCAAGATTGAAACTCAAAGATCGCAATTTTGAAACTCAAAGATGGCAAAATTGAAACTCAAAGATCGCAAGATTGAAACTCAAAGATTGCAAGACTGAAACTCAAAGATCGCAAGATTGATACACAAAGATCGCATGATTGAAACTCAAATATCTGAAGATTGAAACTCAAAGATCGCAAGATTGAAACTCAAAGATCGCAAAATTGAAACTCAAAGATCGCAAGATTAAAACTCAAAGATCACAAGATTGAAACTCAAAGATGACAAGATTGAGACTCAAAGATCGCAAGCTTAAAACTCAAAAATCGCAAGACTGAAACTCAAAGATCGCAATTTTGAAACTCAAAGATGGCAAAATTGAAACTCAAAGATCGCAAGATTTAAACTCAAAGATCGCAAAATTGAAATTCAAAGATCGCAAGATTAAAACTCAAAGATCGCAAGATTGAAACTCAAAGATGGCAAGATTGAAACTCAAAGATCGCAAGATTGAAACTCAAAGATCGCAAGACTGAAACTCAAAGATCGCAAGATTGATACACAAAGATCGCAGATTGAAACTCAAATATCTCAAGATTGAAACTCAAAGATGGCAAGATTGAAACTCAAAGATCGCAAAATTGAAACTCAAAGATCACAAGATTAAAACTCAAAGATCGCAAGATTGAAACTCAAAGATGGCAAGATTGAAACTCAAAGATCGCAAGATTGAAACTCAAAGATCTTAAGATTGAAACTCAAAGATCGCAAGATTGAAACTCAAAGATCGCAAGATTGAAACTCAAAGAGAGCAAGATTAAAACTCAAAGATAGCAAGATTGAAACTCAAAGATCGCATGATTGAAACTCAAAGATCACAAGATTGAAACTCAACAATCGCAAGATTGAAATTCAAAGATCACAAGATTGAAACTCAAAGATAGCAAGATTGAAACTCAAAGATCGCAAGATTGATACTCAAAGATCGCAAGATTAAAACTCAAAGATCGCAAGATTGAAACTCAAAGATGGCAAGATTGAAACTCAAAGATCACAAGTTTGAAACTCAAAGATCGCAAGATTGAAATTCAAAGATCGCAAAGTTGAAACTCAAAGATCGCATGATTGAAACTCAAGATGGCAAGATTGAAATTCAAAGATCGCAAGATTGAAACTCAAAAATGGCAAGATTGAAACTCAAATATTGCAAGATTAAAACTCAAAGATAGCAAGATTAAAACTCAAAGATCGCAAGATTAAAATTCAAAGATCGCAAGATTGAAACTCAAAGATTGCAAGATTAAAATTCAAAGATTGCAAGACTGAAACTCAAAGATCGCAAAATTAAAACTCAAAGATGGCAAGATTGAAAATCAAAGATCGCATGATTGAAACTCAAAGATCGCATGATTGAAACTCAAGATGGCAAGATTGAAATTCAAAGATCACAAGATTGAAACTCAAAGATAGCAAGATTGAAACTCAAAGATCGTAAGATTGATACTCAAAGATCGCAAGATTAAAACTAAAAGATCGCAAGATTGAAACTCAAAGATGGCAAGATTGAAACTCAAAGATCACAAGTTTGAAACTCAAAGATCACAAGATTTAAACTCAAAGATTGCAAGATTAAAACTCAAAGATGGCAAGACTGAAATTTAAAGATCGCAATTTTGAAACTCAAAGATAGCAAGATTGAAACTCAAAGATTGCATGATTGAAACTCAAAGATCGCAAGATTAAAACTCAAAGATGGCAAGATTGAAACTCAAAGATCACAGGATTAAACTCAAAGATAGCAAGATTAAAACTCAAAGATTGCAAGATTGAAACTCAAAGATCGCAAGATTAAAACTCAAAGATCGCAAGATTTAAACTCAAAGATGGCAAGATTGAAACTCAAAGATCGCAATTTTGAAACTCAAAGATGGCAAAATTGAAACTCAAAGATCGCAAGATTAAAACTCAAAAATCGCAAGATTGAAACTCAAAGATCGCAAGATTGATACACAAAGATCGCATGATTGAAACTCAAATATCTCAAGATTGAAACTCAAAGATCGCAAGATTGAAACTCAAAGATCGCAAAATTGAAACTCAAAGATCGCAAGATTAAAACTCAAAGATCACAAGATTGAAACTCAAAGATGACAAGATTGAAACTCAAAGATCGCAAGATTACAACTCAAAGATCACAAGATTGAAACTCAAAGATCGCAAGATTGAGACTCAAAGATCGCAAGCTTAAAACTCAAAGATCGCAAGATTGAAACTCAAAGATCGCAAGATTTTTACTCAAAGATGGCAAGATTAAAAATCAAAGATAGCAAGATTGAAACTCAAAGATCGCAAGATTAAAATTCAAAGATCGCAAGATTGAAACTCAAAGATGGCAAGATTAAAATTCAAAGATCGCAAGATTTAAACTCAAAGATCGCAAGATTGAAACTCAAAGATCACAAGATTGAAACTCAAAGATCGCAAGATTGAGACTCAAAGATCGCAAGCTTAAAACTCAAAGATCGCAAGATTGAAACTCAAAGATCGCAAGATTTTTACTCAAAGATGGCAAGATTAAAAATCAAAGATAGCAAGATTGAAACTCAAAGATCGCAAGATTAAAATTCAAAGATCGCATGATTGAAACTAAAAGATCACAAGATTGAAACTCAAAGATCGCAAGATTGAGACTCAAAGATCGCAAGCTTAAAACTCAAAGATCGCAAGATTGAAACTCAAAGATCGCAAGATTTTTACTCAAAGATGGCAAGATTAAAAATCAAAGATAGCAAGATTGAAACTCAAAGATCGCAAGATTAAAATTCAAAGATCGCAAGATTGAAACTCAAAGATAGCAAGATTAAAACTCAAAGATCGCAAGATTGAAACTCAAAGATGGCAAGATTGAAACTCAAAGATCGCAAGATTGAAACTCAAAGATCTTAAGATTGAAACTCAAAGATCGCAAGATTGAAACTCAAAGATCGCAAGATTGAAACTCAAAGATAGCAAGATTAAAACTCAAAGATAGCAACATTGAAACTCAAAGATCGCATGATTGAAACTCAAAGATCACAAGATTGAAACTCAACAATCGCAAGATTGAAATTCAAAGATCACAAGATTGAAACTCAAAGATTGCAAGATTGAAACTCAAAGATCGCAAGATTGATACTCAAAGATCGCAAGATTAAAACTCAAAGATCGCAAGATTGAAACTCAAAGATGGCAAGATTGAAACTCAAAGATCACAAGTTTGAAACTCAAAGATCGCAAGATTGAAATTCAAAGATCGCAAGGTTGAAACTCAAAGAACGCATGATTGAAACTCAAGATGGCAAGATTGAAATTCAAAAATCGCAAGATTGAAACTCAAAAATGGCAAGAATGAAACTCAAAGATTACAAGATTAAAACTCAAAGATAGCAAGATTGAAACTCAAAGATAGCAAGATTGAAACTCAAAGATCGTAAGATTGATACTCAAAAATCGCAAGATTAAAACTCAAAGATCGCAAGATTGAAACTCAAGATGGCAGGATTGAAATTCAAAGATCACAAGATTGAAACTCAAAGATAGCAAGATTGAAACTCAAAGATCGTAGGATTGATACTCAAAGTTCGCAAGATTAAAACTCAAAGATCGCAAGATTGAAACTCAAAGATGGCAAGATTGAAACTCAAAGATCACAAGTTTGAAACTCAAAGATCGCAAGATTGAAACTCAAAGATTGCAAGATTAAAACTCAAAGATGGCAAGACTGAAATTTAAAGATCGCAATTTTGAAACTCAAAGATAGCAAGATTGAAAATCAAAGATTGCATGATTGAAACTCAAAGATCGCAAGATTAAAACTCAAAGATCGCAAGATTGAAATTCAAAGATCACAGGATTAAACTCAAAGATAGCAAGATTAAAACTCAAAGATTGCAAGATTGAAACTCAAAGATCGCAAGATTAAAACTCAAAGATCGCAAGATTTAAACTCAAAGATGGCAAGATTGAAACTCAAAGATCGCAATTTTGAAACTCAAAGATGGCAAAATTGAAACTCAAAGATCGCAAGATTGAAACTCAAAAATCGCAAGATTGAAACTCAAAGATCGCAAGATTGATACACAAAGATCGCATGATTGAAACTCAAATATCTCAAGATTGAAACTCAAAGATCGCAAGATTGAAACTCAAAGATCGCAAAATTGAAACTCAAAGATCGCAAGATTAAAACTCAAAGATCACAAGATTGAAACTCAAAGATGACAAGATTGAAACTCAATGATCGCAAGATTGAAACTCAAAGATCACAAGATTGAAACTCAAAGATCGCAAGATTGAGACTCAAAGATCGCAAGCTTAATACTCAAAGATCGCAAGATTGAAACTCAAAGATCGCAAGATTTTTACTCAAAGATGGCAAGATTAAAAATCAAAGATAGCAAGATTGAAACTCAAAGATCGCAAGATTAAAATTCAAAGATCGCAAGATTGAAACTCAAAGATGGCAAGATTAAAATTCAAAGATCGCAAGATTGAAACTCAAAGATCGCAAGATTGAAACTCAAAGATCACAAGATTGAAACTCAAAGATGACAAGATTGAAACTCAAAGATCGCAAGATTGAAACTCAAAGATCACAAGATTGAAACTCAAAGATCGCAAGATTGAGACTCAAAGATCGCAAGCTTAAAACTCAAAGATCGCAAGATTGAAACTCAAAGATCGCAAGATTTTTACTCAAAGATGGCAAGATTAAAAATCAAAGATAGCAAGATTGAAACTCAAAGATCGCAAGATTAAAATTCAAAGATCGCAAGATTGAAACTCAAAGATGGCAAGATTAAAATTCAAAGATCGCAAGATTTAAACTCAAAGATCGCAAGATTGAAACTCAAAGATCACAAGATTGAAACTCAAAGATCGCAAGATTGAGACTCAAAGATCGCAAGCTTAAAACTCAAAGATCGCAAGATTGAAACTCAAAGATCGCATGATTGAAACTCAAGATGGCAAGATTGAAATTCAAAGATCACAAGATTGAAACTCAAAGATAGCAAGATTGAAACTCAAAGATCGTAAGATTGATACTCAAAGATCGCAAGATTAAAACTAAAAGATCGCAAGATTGAAACTCAAAGATGGCAAGATTGAAACTCAAAGATCACAAGTTTGAAACTCAAAGATCGCAAGATTGAAACTCAAAGATTGCAAGATTAAAACTCAAAGATGGCAAGACTGAAATTTAAAGATCGCAATTTTGAAACTCAAAGATAGCAAGATTGAAACTCAAAGATTGCATGATTGAAACTCAAAGATCGCAAGATTAAAACTCAAAGATGGCAAGATTGAAACTCAAAGATCGCAAGATTGAAACTCAAAGATCCTAAGATTGAAACTCAAAGATCGCAAGATTGAAACTCAAAGATCGCAAGATTGAAACTCAAAGATAGCAAGATTAAAACTCAAAGATAGCAAGATTGAAACTCAAAGATCGCATGATTGAAACTCAAAGATCACAAGATTGAAACTCAACAATCGCAAGATTGAAATTCAAAGATCACAAGATTGAAACTCAAAGATAGCAAGATTGAAACTCAAAGATCGCAAGATTGATACTCAAAGATCGCAAGATTAAAACTCAAAGATCGCAAGATTGAAACTCAAAGATGGCAAGATTGAAACTCAAAGATCACAAGTTTGAAACTCAAAGATCGCAAGATTGAAATTCAAAGATCGCAAGGTTGAAACTCAAAGATCGCATGATTGAAACTCAAGATGGCAAGATTGAAATTCAAAGATCGCAAGATTGAAACTCAAAAATGGCAAGATTGAAACGCAAAGATTGCAAGATTAAAACTCAAAGATAGCAAGATTGAAACTCAAAGATCGCAAGATTAAAATTCAAAGATCGCAAGATTGAAACTCAAAGATTGCAAGATTAAAATTCAAAGATTGCAAGACTGAAACACAAAGATCGCAAAATTAAAACTCAAAGATGGCAAGATTGAAAATCAAAGATCGCATCATTGAAACTCAAAGATCGCATGATTGAAACTCAAGATGGCAAGATTGAAATTCAAAGATCACAAGATTGAAACTCAAAGATAGCAAGATTGAAACTCAAAGATCGTAAGATTGATACTCAAAGATCGCAAGATTAAAACTAAAAGATCGCAAGATTGAAACTCAAAGATGTCAAGATTGAAACTCAAAGATCACAAGTTTGAAACTCAAAGATCGCAAGATTGAAACTCAAAGATTGCAAGATTAAAACTCAAAGATGGCAAGACTGAAATTTAAAGATCGCAATTTTGAAACTCAAAGATAGCAAGATTGTAACTCAAAGATTGCATGATTGAAACTCAAAGATCGCAAGATTAAAACTCAAAGATGGCAAGATTGAAATTTAAAGATCACAGGATTAAACTCAAAGATAGCAAGATTAAAACTCAAAGATTGCAAGATTAAAACTCAAAGATCGCAAGATTAAAACTCAAAGATCGCAAGATTTAAAAACAATGATGGCAATATTGAAACTCAAAGATCGCAATTTTGAAACTCAAAGATGGCAAAATTGAAACTCAAAGATCGCAAGATTGAAACTCAAAAATCGCAAGATTGAAACTCAAAGATCGCAAGATTGATACACAAAGATCGCATGATTGAAACTCAAATATCTCAAGATTGAAACTCAAAGATCGCAAGATTGAAACTCAAAGATCGCAAAATTGAAACTCAAAGATCGCAAGATTAAAACTCAAAGATCACAAGATTGAAACTCAAAGATGACAAGATTGAAACTCAAAGATCGCAAGATTGAAACTCAAAGATCACAAGATTGAAACTCAAAGATCGCAAGATTGAGACTCAAAGATCGCAAGCTTAAAACTCAAAGATCGCAAGATTGAAACTCAAAGATCGCAAGATTTTTACTCAAAGATGGCAAGATTAAAAATCAAAGATAGCAAGATTGAAACTCAAAGATCGCAAGATTAAAATTCAAAGATCGCAAGATTGAAACTCAAAGATGGCAAGATTAAAATTCAAAGATCGCAAGATTTAAACTCAAAGATCGCAAGATTGAAACTCAAAGATCACAAGATTGAAACTCAAAGATCGCAAGATTGAGACTCAAAGATCGCAAGCTTAAAACTCAAAGATCGCAAGATTGAAACTCAAAGATCGCAAGATTTTTACTCAAAGATGGCAAGATTAAAAATCAAAGATAGCAAGATTGAAACTCAAAGATCGCAAGATTAAAATTCAAAGATCGCATGATTGAAACTAAAAGATCACAAGATTGAAACTCAAAGATCGCAAGATTGAGACTCAAAGATCGCAAGCTTAAAACTCAAAGATCGCAAGATTGAAACTCAAAGATCGCAAGATTTTTACTCAAAGATGGCAAGATTAAAAATCAAAGATAGCAAGATTGAAACTCAAAGATCGCAAGATTAAAATTCAAAGATCGCAAGATTGAAACTCAAAGATGGCAAGATTAAAACTCAAAGATCGCAAGATTGAAACTCAAAGATGGCAAGATTGAAACTCAAAGATCGCAAGATTGAAACTCAAAGATCTTAAGATTGAAACTCAAAGATCGCAAGATTGAAACTCAAAGATCGCAAGATTGAAACTCAAAGATAGCAAGATTAAAACTCAAAGATTGCAAGATTGAAACTCAAAGATCGCATGATTGAAACTCAAAGATCACAAGATTGAAACTCAACAATCGCAAGATTGAAATTCAAAGATCACAAGATTGAAACTCAAAGATTGCAAGATTGAAACTCAAAGATCGCAAGATTGATACTCAAAGATCGCAAGATTAAAACTCAAAGATCGCAAGATTAAAACTCAAAGATGGCAAGATTGAAACTCAAAGATCACAAGTTTGAAACTCAAAGATCGCAAGATTGAAATTCAAAGATCGCAAGGTTGAAACTCAAAGAACGCATGATTGAAACTCAAGATGGCAAGATTGAAATTCAAAGATCGCAAGATTGAAACTCAAAAATGGCAAGAATGAAACTCAAAGATTGCAAGATTAAAACTCAAAGATCGTAAGATTGATACTCAAAAATCGCAAGATTAAAACTCAAAGATCCTAAGATTGAAACTCAAGATGGCAAGATTGAAATTCAAAGATCACAAGATTGAAACTCAAAGATAGCAAGATTGAAACTCAAAGATCGTAAGATTGATACTCAAAGTTCGCAAGATTAAAACTCAAAGATCGCAAGATTGAAACTCAAAGATGGCAAGATTGAAACTCAAAGATCACAAGTTTGAAACTCAAAGATCGCAAGATTGAAACTCAAAGATTACAAGATTAAAACTCAAAGATGGCAAGACTGAAATTTAAAGATCGCAATTTTGAAACTCAAAGATAGCAAGATTGAAAATCAAAGATTGCATGATTGAAACTCAAAGATCGCAAGATTAAAACTCAAAGATCGGCAAGATTGAAACTCAAAGATCACAGGATTAAACTCAAAGATAGCAAGATTAAAACTCAAAGATTGCAAGATTGAAACTCAAAGATCGCAAGATTAAAACTCAAAGATCGCAAGATTTAAACTCAAAGATGGCAAGATTGAAACTCAAAGATCGCAATTTTGAAACTCAAAGATGGCAAAATTGAAACTCAAAGATCGCAAGATTGAAACTCAAAAATCGCAAGATTGAAACTCAAAGATCGCAAGATTGATACACAAAGATCGCATGATTGAAACTCAAATATCTCAAGATTGAAACTCAAAGATCGCAAGATTGAAACTCAAAGATCGCAAAATTGAAACTCAAAGATCGCAAGATTAAAACTCAAAGATCACAAGATTGAAACTCAAAGATGACAAGATTGAAACTCAAAGATCGCAAGATTGAAACTCAAAGATCACAAGATTGAAACTCAAAGATCGCAAGATTGAGACTCAAAGATCGCAAGCTTAAAACTCAAAGATCGCAAGATTGAAACTCAAAGATCGCAAGATTTTTACTCAAAGATGGCAAGATTAAAAATCAAAGATAGCAAGATTGAAACTCAAAGATCGCAAGATTAAAATTCAAAGATCGCAAGATTGAAACGCAAAGATGGCAAGATTAAAATTCAAAGATCGCAAGATTTAAACTCAAAGATCGCAAGATTGAAACTCTAAGATCACAAGATTGAAACTCAAAGATCGCAAGAGAGAAACTCAAAGATCGCAAGCTTAAAACTCAAAGATCGCAAGCTTAAAACTCAAAGATCGCAAGATTGAAACTCAAAGATCGCAAGATTTTTACTCAAAGATGGCAAGATTAAAAATCAAAGATAGCAAGATTGAAACTCAAAGATCGCAAGATTAAAATTCAAAGATCGCATGATTGAAACTAAAAGATCACAAGATTAAAACTCAAAGATCGCAAGATTGAGACTCAAAGATCGCAAGCTTAAAACTCAAAGATCGCAAGATTGAAACTCAAAGATCGCAAGATTTTTACTCAAAGATGGCAAGATTAAAAATCAAAGATAGCAAGATTGAAACTCAAAGATCGCAAGATTAAAATTCAAAGATCGCAAGATTGAAACTCAAAGATGGCAAGATTAAAACTCAAAGATCTCAAGATTGAAACTCAAAGATGCTAAGATTGAAACTCAAAGATCGCAAGATTGAAACTCAAAGATCGCAAGATTGAAACTCAAAGATCGCAAGATTGAAACTCAAAGATCGCAAGATTGAAACTCAAAGATCCTAAGATTGAAACTCAAAGATCGCAAGATTGAAACTCAAAGATCGCAAGATTGAAACTCAAAGATAGCAAGATTAAAACTCAAAGATAGCAACATTGAAACTCAAAGATCGCATGATTGAAACTCAAAGATCACAAGATTGAAACTCAACAATCGCAAGATTGAAATTCAAAGATCACAAGATTGAAACTCAAAGATAGCAAGATTGAAACTCAAAGATCGCAAGATTGATACTCAAAGATCGCAAGATTAAAACTCAAAGATCGCAAGATTGAAACTCAAAGATGGCAAGATTGAAACTCAAAGATCACAAGTTTGAAACTCAAAGATCGCAAGATTGAAATTCAAAGATCGCAAGGTTGAAACTCAAAGAACGCATGATTGAAACTCAAGATGGCAAGATTGAAATTCAAAGATCGCAAGATTGAAACTCAAAAATGGCAAGAATGAAACTCAAAGATTGCAAGATTAAAACTCAAAGATAGCAAGATTGAAACTCAAAGATAGCAAGATTGAAACTCAAAGATCGTAAGATTGATACTCAAAGATCGCAAGATTAAAACTCAAAGATCGCAAGATTGAAACTCAAGATGGCAAGATTGAAATTCAAAGATCACAAGATTGAAACTCAAAGATAGCAAGATTGAAACTCAAAGATCGTAAGATTGATACTCAAAAATCGCAAGATTAAAACTCAAAGATCGCAAGATTGAAACTCAAAGATGGCAAGATTGAAACTCAAAGATCACAAGTTTGAAACTCAAAGATCGCAAGATTGAAACTCAAAGATTGCAAGATTAAAACTCAAAGATGGCAAGACTGAAATTTAAAGATCGCAATTTTGAAACTCAAAGATAGCAAGATTGAAAATCAAAGATTGCATGATTGAAACTCAAAGATCGCAAGATTAAAACTCAAAGATCGCAAGATTGAAATTCAAAGATCACAGGATTAAACTCAAAGATAGCAAGATTAAAACTCAAAGATTGCAAGATTGAAACTCAAAGATCGCAAGATTAAAACTCAAAGATCGCAAGATTTAAATTCAAAGATGGCAAGATTGAAACTCAAATATCGCAATTTTGAAACTCAAAGATGGCAAAATTGAAACTCAAAGATCGCAAGATTGAAACTCAAAAATCGCAAGATTGAAACTCAAAGATCGCAAGATTGATACACAAAGATCGCATGATTGAAACTCAAATATCTCAAGATTGAAACTCAAAGATCGCAAGATTGAAACTCAAAGATCGCAAAATTGAAACTCAAAGATCGCAAGATTAAAACTCAAAGATCACAAGATTGAAACTCAAAGATGGCAAGATTGAAACTCAAAGATCGCAAGATTGAAACTCAAAGATCACAAGCTTAAAACTCAAAGATCGCAAGATTGAGACTCAAAGATCGCAAGCTTAAAACTCAAAGATCGCAAGATTGAAACTCAAAGATCGCAAGATTTTTACTCAAAGATGGCAAGATTAAAAATCAAAGATAGCAAGATTGAAACTCAAAGATCGCAAGATTAAAATTCAAAGATCGCAAGATTGAAACTCAAAGATGGCAAGATTAAAATTCAAAGATCGCAAGATTGAAACTCAAAGATCGCAAGATTGAAACTCAAAGATCACAAGATTGAAACTCAAAAATCGCAAGATTGAGACTCAAAGATCGCAAGCTTAAAACTCAAAGATCGCAAGATTGAAACTCAAAGATCGCAAGATTTTTACTCAAAGATGGCAAGATTAAAAATCAAAGATAGCAAGATTGAAACTCAAAGATCGCAAGATTAAAATTCAAAGATCGCATGATTGAAACTCAAAGATCACAAGATTGAAACTCAAAGATCGCAAGATTGAGACTCAAAGATCGCAAGCTTAAAACTCAAAGATCGCAAGATTGAAACTCAAAGATCGCAAGATTTTTACTCAAAGATGGCAAGATTAAAAATCAAAGATAGCAAGATTGAAACTCAAAGATCGCAAGATTAAAATTCAAAGATCGCAAGATTGAAACTCAAAGATGGCAAGATTAAAATTCAAAGATCGCAAGACTGAAACTCAAAGATCGCAAAATTGAAACTCAAAGATGGCAAGATTGAAAATCAAAGATCGCATGATTGAAACTCAAAGATTGCAAGATTATAACTCAACAATCGCAAGATTGAAACTCAAAGATCGCAAGATTGAAACTCAAAGATAGAAAGATTGAAACTCAAAGATCGCATGATTGAGACTCAAAGATCGCAAGATTGAAACTCAACAATCGCAAGATTGAAATTCAAAGATCACAAGATTGAAACTCAAAGATAGCAAGATTGAAACTCAACGATCGCAAGATTGTACTTAAAGATCGCAAGATTAACACGCGAGCACACGCGCCCCTTTTGTGACGTCTCAGCACGCGCGACGGCAAATTGCTCACACAGCATTTAGGTTACCCTAATGCCTTGGTTTACAAATTTATTTTTGTGACAATTTTTTTGAAAAATATTTGGTTCCTTTTGAGTTTCTTAAGGTGTAGCTTTCATACATATCTATGATATTAGTTGAAAGAAAAATTGAATTCAAATCGTTTGCAAATGGCATAACTCAATACCATCATAAGGACACGCACCGTTAGCAAACTGCCGTACTTTGAAAAATCTCAAACATAACGCGGTAGAACGCCCTGTTTGCAAGCTGCCGCTTTTATTGGGAAAAGGTTTGCGGGTAAAAAAAACTATAATTCAATATTTCACAAGTAAAAAACATTTATTTTACAAAGGTACAAAAGTAATACGAAATATTTTATCATTAGAACGTGAAAGCACGTGCGTTAGCTAATTGCTCACGATTTACTGCACGACACACAAACACTTTGAATTACTCACTCCAATGGTCCGTAACCAACTGACGAACGTCAAGGGCGTGTCAAGGGATGGGCAAGGAGGGATGAGCTGGCCGCATACCCCAAATCGCTCAGTAGCCCCAAAGATCTGCCCGCATTTCTATTGGTGCGGCAATTTGCTAACGGGTGCGTGTGCTCGCGTGTTAAAACTCAAAGATCGCAAGATTGAAACTCAAAGATCGCAAGATTGAAACTCAAAGATAGCAAGATTGAAACTCAAAGACGCAAGATTGAAACTCAAAGATAGCAAGATTGAAACTCAAAGATCGCATGATTGAAACTCAAAGATAGCAAGATTGAAACTCAAAGATCGCAAGATTGAAACTCAAAGATCGCAAGATTGAAATTCAAAGATCACAAGAATGAAACTCAAAGATAGCAAGATTGAAACTCAAAGATCGCAAGATTGATACTCAAAGATCGCAAGATTAAAACTCAAAGATCGCAAGAATGAAACTAAAAGATGGCAAGATTGAAACTCAAAGATCACAAGTTTGAAACTCAAACATCGCAAGATTGAAATTCAAAGATCGCAAGGTTGAAACTCAAAGATAGCAAGATTGAAACTCAAAGATCGCAAGATTGAAACTCAAAGATCGCATGAATGAAACTCAAAGATTATAAGTTTGAAACTCAAAGATCGCAAGATTGAAACTCATAGATCGCATGTTTGAAACTCAAAGATCGCAAGATTGAAATTCAAAGATCACAAGATTGAAACTCAAAAATGGCAAGATTGAAACTCAAAGATTGCAAGATTGAAACTCAAAGATGGCAAGACTGAAACTCAAAGATCGCAATTTTGAAACTCAAAGATGGCAAAATTAAAATTCAAAGATAGCAAGATTGAAACTCAAAGATTGCATGATTGAAACTCAAATATCGCAAGATTAAAACTCAAAGATCGCAAGATTGAAATTCAAAGATCACAGGATTAAACTCAAAGATAGCAAGATTAAAACTCAAAGATTGCAAGATTGAAACTCAAAGATTGCAAGATTGAAACTCAAAGATCGCAAGTTTGAAACTCAAAGATCGCAAGATTGAAACTCAAAGATCGCAAGATTGAAACTCAAAGATCGCAAGACTGAAACTCAAAGATTGCAAGATTGATACACAAAGATCGCATGATTGAAACTCAAATATCTCAAGATTGAAACTCAAAGATGGCAAGATTAAAACTCAAAGATCGCAAAATTGAAACCCAAAGATCGCAAGATTAAAACTCAAAGATCTCAAGACTGAAACTCAAAGATGGCAAGATTGAAACTCAAAGATCGCAAGATTGAAACTCAAAGATCTTAAGATTGAAACTCAAAGATCACAAGATTGAAACTCAAAGATCGCAAGATTGAGACTCAAAGATCGCAAGCTTAAAACTCAAAGATCGCAAGATTGAAACTCAAAGATCGCAAGATATTTACTCAAAGATGGCAAGATTAAAAATCAAAGATAGCAAGATTGAAACTCAAAGATCGCAAGATTAAAATTCAAAGATCGCAAGATTAAAACTCAAAGATGGCAAGATTAAAATTCAAAGATCGCAAGACTGAAACTCAAAGATCGCAAAATTGAAACTCAAAGATGGCAAGATTGAAAATCAAAGATCGCATGATTGAAACTCAAAGATTGCAAGATTATAACTCAACAATCGCAAGATTGAAACTCAAAGATCGCAAGATTGAAACTCAAAGATAGAAAGATTGAAACTCAAAGATCGCATGATTGAGACTCAAAGATCGCAAGATTGAAACTCAACAATCGCAAGATTGAAATTCAAAGATCACAAGATTGAAACTCAAAGATAGCAAGATTGAAACTCAACGATCGCAAGATTGTACTTAAAGATCGCAAGATTAACACGCGAGCACACGCGCCCCTTTTGTGACGTCTCAGCACGCGCGACGGCAAATTGCTCACACAGCATTTAGGTTACCCTAATGCCTTGGTTTACAAATTTATTTTTGTGACAATTTTTTTGAAAAATATTTGGTTCCTTTTGAGTTTCTTAAGGTGTAGCTTTCATACATATCTATGATATTAGTTGAAAGAAAAATTGAATTCAAATCGTTTGCAAATGGCATAACTCAATACCATCATAAGGACACGCACCGTTAGCAAACTGCCGTACTTTGAAAAATCTCAAACATAACGCGGTAGAACGCCCTGTTTGCAAGCTGCCGCTTTTATTGGGAAAAGGTTTGCGGGTAAAAAAACTATAATTCAATATTTCACAAGTAAAAAACATTTATTTTACAAAGGTACAAAAGTAATACGAAATATTTTATCATTAGAACGTGAAAGCACGTGCGTTAGCTAATTGCTCACGATTTACTGCACGACACACAAACACTTTGAATTACTCACTCCAATGGTCCGTAACCAACTGACGAACGTCAAGGGCGTGTCAAGGGATGGCAGG
>JAQJVL010007042.1:0-25783 GCA_035578905.1 Stictocephala bisonia | reverse complement strand
TAATATGAATAAGAGGTTTTCAAAAACCTGTAGTGTACAATTAAACCTAAAGCACAAAGTAATTGTGTCTAAGCGTTTAAATATTAATCTCCCGTCACAGAGCTAAATTGAGGTTTCTTATCCATTCAACGCCTGCTTCTCTGATTGAATGAAACCAGCCAATCATCCCTGAAAAGTACGCAATGGGCAGTCATTGACTATTTGATCCTCAGCTTGAACTACGACACCGCAATCACATGACTGATCATTTACATTCACTAATTATATTTTCAGTAGTTGTATCTTCCCACACCTGTAACAAAACGGCTCAACATAGACTATTCCTTACGTGGAAGGTTCATTCCACTGATGACGGTAGCAGGGTCTGATTCCAGAAACTTGTTTGGACCGTCAAACATAGCCCAAGTTAACGCCCAGTTTGTTTTGTAAAAATTTGGTTTGAGATTAACTGGGAAGCTAGTCTCAAGAGGAGGTGGGTTTCTAGATTTAAGTCACCCTGCAAGTTGTGGAATATCTTGCAAAATGCAGAAATTCGGAGTAGATAGGATATTTTAAACTCTCTTAGAAGTGCCTCTTTGCGTCTTATACCTGGAGGAGCTATGTTGAACATTCATAGTTTTATATTCTGTTCAGTTATAAAACTATCATAACAAAAGCCGTGGTAGAAGGGGGTTGCAGTGAAGGAGCCGCTGATAGCCCTTATCACCCTGTTTAGTTGTATACCAACCTCTCTTATCTTATATGTGTACTAATAAGTCATGCGGGAATACAATGTTCAGCAGTGGAATAAACCAGAAACACAATCTGTACTACAGTACGCAGAACGTGTGCGTTTGATCCACAAGATGATCCAGCTAGTTGCTGCACAATGAAATGAAGTTAAAAATGACTTTACTGTACAAATAATTTGTGAGGTTAGGACTAAAAATTCCTCTCTTACACCTAACCACAAAATGTTAGTCTTATGTTAGTTCTGGTTCTTACTTTAGCTACTGTTTTCTGTAGGTGTATATTAACCATGGCACCACTGTTTAAAATTAAAATGCGAACTCAAAAATCGTTATCGTCACTATATTACCTTCTTTCTGTAAAATTTTGTCATGTAATATCATAATAATGATTGTTATTATACAGAGTGGGTAAAACGTCTCGCACCATCCTTGTGTTTTTTTTTTTTTTTTTTTTTTTTTTTTTTTTATAATAAACAAGATGGGAATTAGAGTCTTTTACAATCTCTTTAGGTATTGAGTAGCTACTTTAAGGTACAATTGGTAATCATCTCACTCTAATAGGGGACGTACTATCAAGGGTATTATCAATATTCTTAATTAAAGCCTATGGCTTGTGATAATCATTTTAAATGGTATAGATTAACAAACCGGATGCCATAAATCTCATCTCTATGGAGTCACCCTATCATAAATTAGAGCAATTTGAAAGTTTAAATTTTTAATATTTAAAGTGCTCTATTTTCTGATAGAGTGGTCCCTCAGAGATATGGTCTGTGGCATTCAAATCAGTAAAATACGACCATTAAAAGGATGTATTACCAGACTTAGGATTCTTAAAGAAATATTGCTGGTTTCCATAACTGATAGAAGAATGATTTCTTCCACTGAATTTTATACCTAATGCTACATATCTTTAAAGGTCATATGTTACTGATTTTAATG
Organism: Stictocephala bisonia; assembly: GCA_035578905.1. NCBI lineage: Eukaryota > Metazoa > Arthropoda > Insecta > Hemiptera > Membracidae > Stictocephala > Stictocephala bisonia. The sequence continues at coordinate 24,110 of JAQJVL010007042.1, read as the reverse complement.
CCACAAACTGCATCTCTGAGGGACCTTTCTATCATAAAATAGAGCACTTTGAATATTAAAAATTTAAATTTTCCAATTGATTTAATTCCTGATAGAGTGACTCCATAGAGAGGAGATTTGCGGCGTTGTACTCTACTAATAAAGACCTTTAATTTGATGTACTATTTGACCTATGCTCTCATTTAAAAATTTCTTCTGACTCCTTGCAGGCCATCCCCCTGAACATGAAAAAACTGTAGTTACTTCAATAAATATATTTAAAGATGTAGTTATGATTTAACAAGTTTTATTTCTTTACCTGTAATCGTTCGAAAATTATTAAGGTAGTGTAGGACTTTTTCCCACCCCGTATATAAATTGTGATAGTCATTTTTTAAATGGTTTATTAATTACAATTAGATTTGTCCTTAGCAGGTTATTGTAATTTAATATACAATTTGTTGAATAACTAAATGATAGGGTTGACAATAAGTGCAGTGGACATTTGTCTAAATACTGGCTAATTAAATGCATGGGGAGGTTTTACAACCAACGACGATCCTATTCATAAAGTATTCATATTTTATATTATTATTATTTTCTATTATTCCCTAATAATTTATACCTTAATTTTTAAGTGAGCGAATGAACTTGAATCTCCTCATGATTTTCTCGTCTTTTATTTGTTTTCCTTTCTTCTCAAACTCTCTGCGTTTACTTTTCCATCTTTCGTTATTCTGTCCGCTTCTATCCTCTGTTTTTTACGGTAACTTCTTCTTCAAATTTTTGTTTTGTTATTTTACCGTTCATTTACAGCCAATTGTGCTGCTGTTATTTCTAATACAGTTGTACAATATTAGAAACTTCCCTAATTGTACTTACTAAACACCAGGATAACTTAATTTTAAAATGAAAAATTTCCTTAAGATTTAAATTTTAATATTTTACACGGATTATCACTATCTATACCTATAAAGGGCAAATTCCACTAACTCACTCACTCATTGTTGTAATTAAAAAAGCCCTAAGCCTACGAGGCAGAAATTTTTTAGAATCAAATGTGTTGTAGATATGCAATAAGAGAGGATTTTGAAAAATTCGTAGTAAATCGAAGATGGCAGTCTTTTTAGTCCCAAAAATTGTAAATGTCAAAAACAGCGTTTCTCTAATTGGACTGTAGCGGCTAAATGAACGGTTCTACAGCAAAACTAACAACATTTTCTGTATCCGATTTGAGACGATCTACAACTTTGGCCCTGTGACTTTTTGCTCTATCTCACCTCCTTCATCCTTAGGTAGAGCTAGATTTTCAATTTGTGCATGTAAATCAAATTGGTTAATTACGGCCTCTAAGATTAGACTTACAGATTATTCTAAACTGTGAAACTTTGTTATCTAGGAGAACATACTGTATTCAATGGGAAAATATACAATTAAATCTGAACACATGTATAGCCAGGTCATAGGACATGGCTAGAAACACGATATTTTACAGAGTCAATTACCGTATTTTGCGCCCTCTAAAAGTAGAGTTACAGATTTCTTTAGACTTTTGAAACTTTTTTATTTAAGAGAACAAACTGATTTTAATCGAAAAATGTACAGTAAATTTGACCAAATGCATAGCCAGTTCACAGGACATGGCTAAATATGGTGAGAAACCCGATATTTCACTGATTCAGAGTCAACTACAGTAATTTGTGCCCTCTAAAAGTAGGCTTACAGACTTTTGTAGCCTTAACTTGTAAAATCAAAAGTAATTGAGTACAGTAGTAAATTATACATTACATCATCTGTTCTAAATAGGATATTAGATTAAATAGTCAAATTCAATATTATGACCGGCGGGCGGGTACGGCTAGTGTGTCTATATACAGTACTTCCGTTGGGACAAATTTTACTGTAGCATTGTAAATTATAATTTACACAAAATAAAACAACCTGATATCAGTTACTTTTATTGATGACAAGTTTGGCAGACGTAACACAGGTGAGTTCCTTAAATACCTTCATAAATCTACATAAATTGAATTACTTAGTTACGAAATGCCGCACGTAATGAATCCATTTATCATAAAAACGAATTCTTCTGTAACAATATAACTGAAGTATTGTTGCGTTAATAATATTAAACATGAAGCATTTAGGTTATGTTTTTGTTAATAATACAATGACAAGAGTAACTATCAATATTTTTCAATTAATCTGAATTGTTTTTGAATGGACATAGTAATATCAATTTCCTAACCATTCAAAAAGAAGCTTGCTTTTGTCGTGATAGAAAAGTATTTAAATTTTAATATAATTAAAAAAAACTTGGTAAAAGATCCGAAACGTTACTCTTTGTATGTTTGAAGCCCTTAAGATGACTTCCAACTATTCAAGAAAAAAATTAATTTTAGATTTGAATTATTTTAAATAAAATTATTGCACGCTCTAGTAAAAAACATATAAACTCTAGTAACGAACTAAACCGAGAGAATCATCCTGTTCTTTTGTTGATTGTGGAATCAGTACGAAACAAAACCACTATTATCACGTAAAAGTTGTGAGCTTCACCATAGAGAAGTTGGAAGAAAAGAAGTCGCATCCAATATTGCTCTGAATGTGTGTCGAGTAGTTATTTCTCTAGTTTACCATGCGATAGCAGGGCTAATACCTTTTCAGTCCCTCCATCATTTCCCCAAAATCCTCGAAGATAAACTTTTAGTTATTACTACTACAGATGTATAACGAATTGCATCAGTTATGATCTATTTATGACTGTCACTGAGGCGTTTTCCTGTTGCCATAAGAAAGCGACCTCTATTTATTTTTTCTCTGTAGCTTCACATCTTGTTTTGAACACAAAAATATGAGTGATGACTACGCATATGGTCTGCGATACTTTTAGATATTGTAACATGTCTGTGTGTGTGTGTCGTATCTGTGATGAGCTAAATTAAATTATGTTTTTGCAACCTTGTTTGTATAAACCCATCTGCAAAGTCGGGTCTTTGTAAACATTTGAGCACGTGATAGTTAATTCTCAAGAGCTCCTTTACCATATGCAATATCAACGTTATACTGTACGCAACTTGCTTGACAAATCAGTGCAGGCGTTGGTTAAATTTACGAACTCTAAATAACATTTTACCAACTGTTAATTCTTTCGTTTATCTTTCGTTTTCTATTAATTTTCATAACATTTATTCTTACGTTTTTATTGGTAAAAAAAATTTGATTACCATTGTGTTACCAATAAAAAAAAGATATTTTTTAATAACACGTATCGAGAATATCTTTTCTATGTGCAATAGTTCTAACACTTATTTTGGTATTAAATTCTATTAACATTTATATTTTGTTGTGTATAATTTTATGATTTTTTGCACATTTAAATTTTTACAACAATTAATTGAATTTGAATGTACAACATAATAACATATACATGGTCAATATATTATGTACTCGTAGTTCAACCCACCTCTATCATCATTGGTAAATAATTGCATTTTAAAACCCTACAAAAGAATAGACTGGAAGTATTATATCCGCTATCTTCCAATACCATAAGAAAGGGTTCTATACGCGATTTAGTGAATCTCCCACGTGACATGAGCGTGCCTACTGTCGGCGCATAAATTATGTGCACCCAAGTTTGAGGGTTGTTTTCTAAGAAACTAAGAAGCCTATGAAAACTCCAATCATACCTTTGTTTTCTTTGTTTAATTGTGCGTTATGACCTACAAATTTAAAAATATTATTGTAAGTTCTAATAATTTTGATCTTGGAACAAAAAAAGTACCGGAACTTTAACTAGTTTCCGCTGTACATCAAGTTTACGCCGTTATTACTAAAACCCCGTTCAAGTAGCACATTTATATTTTATTATGTGGTTGATAGGAATATTTCCTATAAGGTTTATAAATTATTTAATTTTATTTTTTCAAGAAAAAAGGTTCTTATCAATTACACGAAACATCTTTTTCTTGGCTTTTAGAGATAAAAAAATAATTATTTGAAGGGTACAGGGAATAAAGAGGCTAGGTCCATGGTGCATAGCTCGTTCTTTCCGTTGATAGAAGGTACTGCTGTTTATTTATCTTTGTGGAATGTTATAAAAAATGTAAAAAAATATTTTTAAAACAATCAGTTATTTTAGGATATATCTACAATCAAATTAGTTTTTTTTTTTTTTAATATATTATGTTCAAATGGATAATCGTAATAGCGTTTTCAAACTAATAAGTAATTTCCTGAAAAGTTTGTCTAACGTGACTTACCTCCTTTATCCCTTGTGCCCTTCATTTGGCCTTGTTGTAATCCTTATTACATACATAGTTACGATACATAATTTTCATATGTGTAAGTAAATGCAGGGATTTTAAATCAATTTAAAATACATTTACACTGATACGTTTAATTTTAATTAAATCAATATAAAATCACTGAATTTACTTACATATATGAACATTTTTATGTATCGTAATTATACATGTAATAAGAATTACAACAAGACCAAATAATTAATTTTACGACCTCTAGAAGTCAAGAAAACAATGTTTCATATAATTAATAAGAACTTTTTTTCTTGAAAACAAAATTATACAGTATAATTTATAAAACTTATAGTAAATATTCCTATCAACCACGTATTAAAGTATAAATGCGCTACATGAACGGGATTTTCTAGTTTATCGGTGCAAATTTAGAAAACTAGTTAAAATTCCGGACTTTTTTGTTCCAAGTAAGATCAAAATTATTAGAACTTAAAATAAAATTGTTTAATTTATATGCCATAACGCATAATTAAACAAAGAAAACAATTGTAGTTTTCATAGGCCTCTTACTTTCTTAGAAAATAACCTTCAAACTCAGGTGCACATAATTTGCGCTGACAGTGGGTTTTGAGTAAAGGTCTATCGTCCTGTGTCGTCAACTGCACACTAAAACTGGCAATCTATAACAATAAATAAATAACGAGAAGAAATAATATAGAAGGCGTTATAAAATTGACTATCATAAAATGTATTCTCACACACAAATGCATATATTCAACAAGCAGGTCATTAGACAGGTGTGGGTAAAGCACAGAAACATTACAACCAATAAGGCCGTCAAAGCATTGCCATGGCTAATATCGTCACGACATTGCTATTAGTATTACCAACATCCTCGTAGTCCCGGAACTTGCTATAGGAGCGATCTGAAGTCAAGTTGGGAGTTTCAGTAAATGAATTATAGTGATTATTAGAACCTGTTCATTTATTTGTATAGGGGGAATTAACTGCATCAACAATACTAATATTGTTTTTATTCAGTTTTTTCTGTTTGCGTATATCTTTGACGACGTATTTCCAATTAATTTTTTGAATTATTCAATAACGAAACCCCTGCTCGCCCCTGCGGTTGGGTATCTGATGTATTTCCTACTGTCGACTACTGGTCTGTGAGGAGATTACCCCTAAGTACTACTTGCAGTTAGACGTAACCTAGCTGTTACTTATTTGTAGAATTAATTATATGTTTGTAAAAACAATAACTAACGAAAAACAACCTATTGATATAAATGAATATACGTGAGGTGTTTTGATTTCTTCAATTATTTGTAGTCGTATGTTCAAACTGACACATGTTCATGTTGAGGTCACGCAATCCAGTTAGTGGGGCCTATTAGAGGCTGCCTAACACGTGTTTATGTTGAGGTCACGCAATCCAGTTAGTAGGGCCTAACTGCCCTTGTTGTTAGTAGGCAGCATTGGAGGCTGCCTAACACGTGTTTATGTTGAGATCACGCAATCCAGTTAGTAGGGCCTAACTGCCCTTGTTGTTAGTAGGCAGCATTGGAGGCTGCCTAACACGTGTTTATGTTGAGATCACGCAATCCAGTTAGTAGGGCCTAACTGCCCTTGTTGTTAGTAGGCAGCATTGGAGGCTGCCTAACACGTGTTTATGTTGAGATCACGCAATCCAGTTAGTAGGGCCTATTGGAGGCTGCCTAACACATGTTCATGTTGAGGTCACGCAATCCAGTTAGTAGGGCCTATTGGAGGCTGCCTAACACGTGTTTATGTTGAGGTCACGCAATCCAGTTAGTAGGGCCTATTGGAGGCTGCCTAACACGTGTTTATGTTGAGGTCACGCAATCCAGTTAGTAGGGCCTATTGGAGGCTGCCTAACACATGTTCATGTTGAGGTCACGCAATCCAGTTAGTAGGGCCTATTGGAGGCTGCCTAACTCGTGTTTATGCTGAGATCACGCAATCCAGTTAGTAGGGCCTATTGGAGGCTGCCTTCTCTATAAAAGGCGCAGATAACTAGTTGAGTAATCTAATACGTTAGTGATAACGTATAGAAGATAGGCTAAATAAATTACAGAAAATACAACTTAATTGAACATGATAAAGTAAATGTTATTATTTTAATAAGTATATAAATTTAAATAATAGGATACTACAGACCTATTAGTTTATATTCATTAGAAGATGTTATTCTTTTGTTTATAATATGGATTATATATACAGTACAAGTAAACGTCACACAACACAAATTTACTACAATATAAGCACAAAATGCACAGTTATATTACAATACAAGCACAAAATGCACAAATATTATGGTGATCGATTTCGGTGAACCACGCTCACCTTCCTCAGACCAGAGGGATTCACAAAAGAATGCTAATTAAAAAACTATTTAATATGGATTAAGCCTACTATTCATAATTCCCCGTGTCTTTTTTTAGAATTTATAGATATTTTTAAGATTAATATTTTTAAGATTAAGCAGAATAAATTTGGCATTATGAAACGATCAAGTATAAAATAAGTACAACTAATTATTGTAAACGGTAAGTTTGATAATTCAAAAATAAAATAATTACTAAACATAAAATAGTGATCTCAGAATCGGATACGAAAGAGTCTTCAACGAATCAAAACTTAATTCAGTTGATTTGATAAAGGTTTTTTTTCTTTAATTATAAAAGATAATTTTGCTGTAAGGATATACAGTATGACAACAACTGCGCTAGACGGAGTAGTGTTCTACTTGCTGTCAGGAATTGTGATCAACTGCACCAAAGAATAAGTACGACTATAACTGCGCTAGACGAAGTAGTGTTCTACTTGCTGTCAGGAAGTGCGATCAACTGCACCAAAGAAGTACGACGACAACTGCGCTAGACGGAGTAGTGTTCTATTTGCTGCCAGGAAGTGCGATCAACTGCACCAAAGAAGTACGACGACAACTGCGCTAGACGGAGTAGTGTTCTACTTGATGTTAGTTAGTGCGATCAACTCGCACCAAAGAATAAGTACGACAACAACTGCGCTAGACGAAGTAGTGTTCTACTTGCTGTTAGGAAGTGCGATCAACTGCACCAAAGAAGTACGACGACAACTGTGCTAGACGGAGTAGTGTTCTACTTGCTGCCAGGAAGTGCGATCAACTGCACCAAAGAAGTACGACGACAACTGCGCTAGACGGATTAGTGTTCTACTTACTGTCAGGAAGTGTGATCAACTGCACCAAAGAAGAAGTATGACATCAGTAGACAAAAACTGATGGTTTTAGGCTCACTTTTACCCAGTAGTGAATAAGCCCAGGAAATAGACCCACTTTTACCTTTGGACCCAAGATGGCGGCGGTCACGTGACTTTTCCAAGATGGCGGCGCCCATTTCCCGCCAAATTTTCTAACCTCACTTTTCCTAACCTCAAATTCCCGCCAAATTTTCTAACCTAACTTTTCCTAACCTCAAATTTCCCGCCAAATTTCCCACGCTTTTCCCGGAATTCCCCAAAATTCCCGATTTTCCCCCAAATTCCCAAATTTCCCTCAAATTCCCAAATTTCCCTCCAAATTCCCACATCATACTATATGAAATACACTGTTAACCTTGTTATACTATATAAAATTCATTGTTAACCTAACTTTTTCCGTGTTATACTATATAAAATGCACTGTTAACCTTGTTATACTATATAAGATACACTATATAAAATACAGTCTTAACCTAACTTTTTCCATGTTATACTATATAAAATTCACTTTTTTTGTCCAATATGGCATCTTTTTCCATATTATACTATATAAAATTCACTTTTTTGTCCAATATGGCGTCTTTTTCCGTGTTATACTATATAAAATTCACTTTTTTGTCCAATATGCCATATTATACTATATAAAATTCACTTTTTTGTCCAATATGCCATGTTAGACTATATAAAATTCACTTTTTTGTCCAATATGGCGTCTTTTTCCATGTTATACTATATAAAATGCACTTTTTTGTCCAATATGGCGTCTTTTTCCATATTATACTATATAAAATGCACTTTTTTGTCCAATATGCCATGTTAGACTATATAAAATGAACTTTTTTTGTCCAATATGGCGTCTTTTTCCATGTTATACTATATAAAATGCACTTTTTTTGTCCAATATGACGTCTTTTTCCATGTTAGACTATATAAAATGAACTTTTTTGTCCAATATGACGTCTTTCCCTCTTCAAAATTCCCTCCCAAAATTCCTAATCCAATATGGCGACCTTTCCCTTCGGGTACTTCCGGCGACCGTCAGCTACCTTCGTACGCTCTTAGCCTATGATGCACACGTCGTCTGCTGGTCGGGCACGCATGCTCATGGACTTGCTACTCTACTCATATATACACTATAACAAATTAATATTTCATACACTATAATAAAATTAATATTTCATATACTCAATGTGCTCGACCCGATCGTAGCGCACCTGGTGGCAAAACTTAGCGCATCCTTTCGGAACATGGCGCCTTCGGAAGGGAAGTCCCCGGTGGTAATTCCCCTTCTCAAATTCGGTCTTTATACTATATAAAATACACTATTAACCTTTCTCATACTATATAAAATGCTAAAGATGGCGGTCATTTACATATGTACTATATAAAATGCTTTCGTGTACTTCCGGCAACCGTCGGCTACCTTCGTACACGTCGTCTGCTGGTCTGACGCACACCCAAATGCCACGCTCTGATTGGTTACCTCCCTACTTTACAAGTAATCTTTCTCACACGTACTGTTAGACTACTTATTTAATTTAATTTTTTCTCAACTTTTTAATAAATACACTGTTAATATACGCTCTTACCTTCGGACACTCATCCATGGCTTCCTACACTGTTACCTATACTTATCTATCGAATCACAGATCATCCTCAAGCCCCTACTTAACACTCTAGGCAACCTGCAATACACGTTTTAATTAAAAATCAAGGGACAGCTATTATTTATATTAATTATTTACTTCTTTTTTTATTTTTATTTAATTGTTACATACGAGACCAACTGGTGTACGGTGACCGGGCTTTATCGCTGTTATCACATCACTTGACCTCAAAGGTCAACCCGTGGCTGTTATCACATCCCACAAGCATTGTTTTACATCCCGTATGAACGATGTACGAGTCTTTGTTACTAACTAGATGAACGAGTGTAGTCTTTGTTACTAACTAAGGCTGCTGGACCCTTTGATATATGATCTATTAACAACACAGTAGTCAGGGAATCTATGACATGGAACCCAAACCCCTTAAAATTTAGTTAAAATGTCCATAAATAGGGTTATTTGTGTACAAAATATGTTATAATTCCCTAAAAGCAATAAAATGCAGTGTCATAACAACGATATTTGTCCTAAACATTAAAAATTCCTTTAAAATACTCTTATAGAAACCTTTAAAAACTTAGTTTGAGCTCAAAACAACGTACAAAACTGATGTAACACTTGTAAATTAATTGTTTAACCTACATAGCTATTTAGTTGACTCCAAACAGTTGGCAAAGTGTAAGTAGCCAATAGGAATAAATTCTCTATAATGTTCACATTTTAAGCTTGATTTTAACAAAACCTGATGCTATTGATTCTTTGCACATTAAACAAATAAACGAATAGTTAGTTGAAATGTGTCTATTGTAGAAACTTTGGTATTAACAGTAAGAAAGTTTGGTTTCTTTTGACTATAATATACTCGATCAGAAAATGTATATACACCACTCCCAAAGACCGAAACACATGGAGAACCTAGAACACACAACATTCTTGATAGATCACCTTCCTATTCATCACATAAGACCCTTGATTATCCATCACCTATCCCTAAGACATCTGACTGACCAACTACCCACCCAATATTCTAGACTAAACACACTCTACATACAAGACCTTTGATTGACCATCTACCTACCCTACACACACAGTACTCTCGATAGACCACTCACCTCCCCATCACATAAGACATCTGACTAACCATCTACCCACCTAATATACTAGACTAACCACACTCTACACATAGTCCTCTTGACAGACCACGCACCCCTCTCGACACATAATACATTTGACCACCTACCCACCTAATATACTAGACTAACCACACTCTACATACAAGACTTTTGATTGACCATCTACCCACTCAACACACACAGACCCTCGATAGGCCACCCACCTCCCCAACACATAAGACATCTGACTGACCATCTACCCACCTAATATACTAGACTAACCACACCTTACATACAAGACCTTTGATTGACCATCTACCTACCCAACACACACAGTACCCTCGATAGGCCACACACCTTCCCAACACATAACACATCCGACTGACCATCTACCCACCTAATATACTAGACTAAACACACCTTAAATACAAGACCTTTGATTGACCACCTACCTACCCAACACACACAGTACCCTCGATAGGCCACCCACCTTCCCAACACATAAGACATCTGACTGACCACCTACCTACTTAATAAACTAGACTAACCACACTCTACATACAAGACTTTTGATTGACCACTCACCTACTAAACACACAGACGTTTGATTAAACACCCACATACTCAACACAGAGTCATGTTGATAGACCAACCCACCTTCCCCAAACATAAAACCTTTGATAGACCAACCACACACTCTACAGACATAACTTAAAATACCATCACACTACCAAAAAGGCAGTCTCTTTATAGACCCCCATCTACTCAATACATGAGACACTTGGTTAACCACTCGCCTACCCAACACATAGTCCTCTTGATAGACCACTCACCCCTCCCGACACATAATACATTTGACAGACCACTTACTTAACATACAAGACTGACCATACACTCTACATCGAAGACGTTTGATTATCCACTCACCTACTCAATACATACAAAACACTTGTTTGATCACAACAATTTAACAAACACAACTGACGATTGACATTCCACATTCCCAAAGCATCATACTACAATGAAAATAGTCCTATTGACATACCCCTACCTACCAAACATACGTACCACACAACATAAAATCATGACAACAGTCCACCCACCTACTCAACACACAACACCTCTGATAGATAATCCACCTAAAAATTACATAAAACCTTACAGTGACACCCAAAATTCATGGATAACCTACCTACCAAACATACGAATTGACCACATTACCAAAGCATATGAAGGACCACCTACCAAACATACGTACCACACACCATAAAATCATGACTTAACAGTCCACCCACCTACTCAACACACAACACCTCTGATAGATAATCCTCCTAAACATTACATAAAACCTTACAGTGACACCCAAAATTCATGGATAACCTACCTACCAAACATACGAATTGACCACATTACCAAAGCATATGAAGGACCACCTACCAAACATACGTACCACACACCATAAAATCATGACTTAACAGTCCACCCACCTACTCAACACACAACACCTCTGATAGATAATCCACCTAAACATTACATAACACCTTACATTGACACCCAAAATTCATGGATAACCTACCTACCAAACATACGAATTGACCACATTACCAAAGCATATGAAGGACCACCTACCAAACATACGTACCACACACCATAAAATCATGACTTAACAGTCCACCCACCTACTCAACGCACAACACCTCTGATAGATAATCCTCCTAAACATTACATAAAACCTTACATTGACACCCAACATTCATGGATAACCTACCTACCAAACATACGAATAGACCACATTACCAAAGCATATGAAGGACCAATCACAAACATACGTACCACACACCATAAAATCATGACTTAACAGTCCACCCACCTACTCAACACACAACACCTCTGATAGATAATCCACCTAACCACTACATAAAACCTTTGATTGACACTCAACATTCATGGATGACCACCTACCATACATACGTACACCATAAAACCACGACTTAACAGTCCACACACCTACTCAAAACACAACACCTTTGATAGATAATCCACCTAAACATTACATAAAACCTTACATTGACACCCAACATTCATGGATGACCTACCTACCATACATATGTACACCATAAAACCATGACTTAACAGTCCACACACCTACTCAAAACACAACACCTCTGATAGATAATCCACCTAAACACTACATAAAACCTATGATTGACACTCAACATTCATGGACGACCACCTACCATACATACGTACACCATAAAACCATGACTTACAGTCCACACGCCTACTCAAAACACAACACCTCTGATAGATAATCCACCTAACCACTACATAAAACCTATGATTGACACTCAACATTCATGGATGACCACCAACCATACATACGTACACCATAAAACCATGACTTAACAGTCCACACGCCTACTCAAAACACAACACCTCTGATAGATAATCCACCTAACCACTACATAAAACCTATGATTGACACTCAACATTCATGGATGACCACCAACCATACATACGTACACCATAAAACCATGACTTAACAGTCCACACACCTACTCAAAACACAACACCTCTGATAGATAATCCACCTAAACACTACATAAAACCTTTGATTGATACTCAACATTCATGGATGACCTACCTACCAAACATACGAATTGACCACATTACCAAAGCATATGAAGGACCAATCACAAACATACGTACCACACACCATAAAATCATGACTTAACAGTCCACCCGCCACCTCAACACACAACACCTCTGATAGATAATCCACCTAACCACTACTTAAAACCTTTGATTGACACTCAACATTCATGGATGACCTACCTACCAAACATACGAATAGACCACATTACCAAAGCATATGAAGGACCAATCACAAACATACGTACCACACACCATAAAATCATGACTTAACAGTCCACCCACCTACTCAACACACAACACCTCTGATAGATAATCCACCTAACCACTACATAAAACCTATGATTGACACTCAACATTCATGGATGACCTACCTACCAAACATACGAATTGACTACATTACCAAAGCATATGAAGGACCACCTACCATACATACGTACCACACACCATAAAATCATGACTTAACAGTCCACCCGCCTACCTCTGCACACACAATTCCTTATGACACACCCTAAACATACCACTCATCCTACAGACAAAACTCCTAGAGAACTACCCATCCACCATAAAAACAGTATTGCTTCATTTAATCATGTTTTAAAATAACATTATTACACTGTAAGATAGGTTTAATACAGCTAAAGACCTAAAGTGTTACCTAAAATTCTGTTTTATATGAGAGCCGTTGGTGGAAAACATCCAAACTAAACATAGAAAATAGGAATCAGCTAGTAGTTTCATAGAAATTCTGCTATACAACTAAAAAAATATGAGAAAAAATTAGGTTTAAAAACAATGAACACAGAAAAAATTAGGTTTAAAAACAATGAACACAGAAAAAATTAGGTTTAAAAACAATGAACACAGAAAAAATTAGGTTTAAAAACAATGAGAACAGAAAAAATTAGATTAAAAAAATGAACATAGAAAAAGTTAGGTTAAAAAAATGAACACAGAAAAAGTTAGGTTAAAAAAAGAACACAGAAAAAGTTAGGTTAAAAAAAATAAACATAGAAAAAGTTAGGTTAGCAAACATCAGAAAAGTTCAGTTAAAATTAACAAAACTCATAAAATGGGACATTTTTTGACTTTTGTTAATTTTAACAACTTTTCGGAAAAGTAAGGATAGCAATCAACCTTTCGGTTGTTTGCTAGACTTACTTTTCTGATGTTTGCTAACCTAACTTTTTCTATGTTTATTTTTTTTAACCTAACTTTTTCTGTGTTCTTTTTTTAACCTAACTTTTTCTGTGTTCATTTTTTTAACCTAACTTTTTCTATGTTCATTTTTTTAATCTAATTTTTTCTGTTCTCATTGTTTTTAAACCTAATTTTTTCTGTGTTCATTGTTTTTAAACCTAATTTTTTCTGTGTTCATTGTTTTTAAACCTAATTTTTTCTGTGTTCATTGTTTTTAAACCTAATTTTTTCTCATATTTTTTTAGTTGTATAGCAGAATTTCTATGAAACTACTAGCTGATTCCTATTTTCTATGTTTAGTTTGGATGTTTTCCACCAACGGCTCTCATATAAAACAGAATTTTAGGTAACACTTTAGGTCTTTAGCTGTATTAAACCTATCTTACAGTGTAATAATGTTATTTTAAAACATGATTAAATGAAGCAATACTGTTTTTATGGTGGATGGGTAGTTCTCTAGGAGTTTTGTCTGTAGGATGAGTGGTATGTTTAGGGTGTGTCATAAGGAATTGTGTGTGCAGAGGTAGGCGGGTGGACTGTTAAGTCATGATTTTATGGTGTGTGGTACGTATGTATGGTAGGTGGTCCTTCATATGCTTTGGTAATGTAGTCAATTCGTATGTTTGGTAGGTAGGTCATCCATGAATGTTGAGTGTCAATCATAGGTTTTATGTAGTGGTTAGGTGGATTATCTATCAGAGGTGTTGTGTGTTGAGTAGGTGGGTGGACTGTTAAGTCATGATTTTATGGTGTGTGGTACGTATGTTTGTGATTGGTCCTTCATATGCTTTGGTAATGTGGTCTATTCGTATGTTTGGTAGGTAGGTCATCCATGAATGTTGAGTGTCAATCAAAGGTTTTAAGTAGTGGTTAGGTGGATTATCTATCAGAGGTGTTGTGTGTTGAGGTGGCGGGTGGACTGTTAAGTCATGATTTTATGGTGTGTGGTACGTATGTTTGTGATTGGTCCTTCATATGCTTTGGTAATGTGGTCAATTCGTATGTTTGGTAGGTAGGTCATCCATGAATGTTGAGTATCAATCAAAGGTTTTATGTAGTGTTTAGGTGGATTATCTATCAGAGGTGTTGTGTTTTGAGTAGGTGTGTGGACTGTTAAGTCATGGTTTTATGGTGTACGTATGTATGGTTGGTGGTCATCCATGAATGTTGAGTGTCAATCATAGGTTTTATGTAGTGGTTAGGTGGATTATCTATCAGAGGTGTTGTGTTTTGAGTAGGCGTGTGGACTGTTAAGTCATGGTTTTATGGTGTACGTATGTATGGTTGGTGGTCATCCATGAATGTTGAGTGTCAATCATAGGTTTTATGTAGTGGTTAGGTGGATTATCTATCAGAGGTGTTGTGTTTTGAGTAGGCGTGTGGACTGTAAGTCATGGTTTTATGGTGTACGTATGTATGGTAGGTGGTCATCCATGAATGTTGAGTGTCAATCATAGGTTTTATGTAGTGTTTAGGTGGATTATCTATCAGAGGTGTTGTGTTTTGAGTAGGTGTGTGGACTGTTAAGTCATGGTTTTATGGTGTACATATGTATGGTAGGTAGGTCATCCATGAATGTTGGGTGTCAATGTAAGGTTTTATGTAATGTTTAGGTGGATTATCTATCAAAGGTGTTGTGTTTTGAGTAGGCGTGTGGACTGTTAAGTCATGGTTTTATGGTGTACGTATGTATGGTTGGTGGTCATCCATGAATGTTGAGTATCAATCAAAGGTTTTATGTAGTGTTTAGGTGGATTATCTATCAGAGGTGTTGTGTTTTGAGTAGGTGTGTGGACTGTTAAGTCATGGTTTTATGGTGTACGTATGTATGGTTGGTGGTCATCCATGAATGTTGAGTGTCAATCAAAGGTTTTATGTAGTGGTTAGGTGGATTATCTATCAGAGGTGTTGTGTGTTGAGTAGGTGGGTGGACTGTTAAGTCATGATTTTATGGTGTGTGGTACGTATGTTTGTGATTGGTCCTTCATATGCTTTGGTAATGTGGTCTATTCGTATGTTTGGTAGGTAGGTTATCCATGAATGTTGGGTGTCAATGTAAGGTTTTATGTAATGTTTAGGAGGATTATCTATCAGAGGTGTTGTGCGTTGAGTAGGTGGGTGGACTGTTAAGTCATGATTTTATGGTGTGTGGTACGTATGTTTGGTAGGTGGTCCTTCATATGCTTTGGTAATGTGGTCAATTCGTATGTTTGGTAGGTAGGTTATCCATGAATTTTGGGTGTCAATGTAAGGTGTTATGTAATGTTTAGGTGGATTATCTATCAGAGGTGTTGTGTGTTGAGTAGGTGGGTGGACTGTTAAGTCATGATTTTATGGTGTGTGGTACGTATGTTTGGTAGGTGGTCCTTCATATGCTTTGGTAATGTGGTCAATTCGTATGTTTGGTAGGTAGGTTATCCATGAATTTTGGGTGTCACTGTAAGGTTTTATGTAATGTTTAGGAGGATTATCTATCAGAGGTGTTGTGTGTTGAGTAGGTGGGTGGACTGTTAAGTCATGATTTTATGGTGTGTGGTACGTATGTTTGGTAGGTGGTCCTTCATATGCTTTGGTAATGTGGTCAATTCGTATGTTTGGTAGGTAGGTTATCCATGAATTTTGGGTGTCACTGTAAGGTTTTATGTAATTTTTAGGTGGATTATCTATCAGAGGTGTTGTGTGTTGAGTAGGTGGGTGGACTGTTGTCATGATTTTATGTTGTGTGGTACGTATGTTTGGTAGGTAGGGGTATGTCAATAGGACTATTTTCATTGTAGTATGATGCTTTGGGAATGTGGAATGTCAATCGTCAGTTGTGTTTGTTAAATTGTTGTGATCAAACAAGTGTTTTGTATGTATTGAGTAGGTGAGTGGATAATCAAACGTCTTCGATGTAGAGTGTATGGTCAGTCTTGTATGTTAAGTAAGTGGTCTGTCAAATGTATTATGTGTCGGGAGGGGTGAGTGGTCTATCAAGAGGACTATGTGTTGGGTAGGCGAGTGGTTAACCAAGTGTCTCATGTATTGAGTAGATGGGGGTCTATAAAGAGACTGCCTTTTTGGTAGTGTGATGGTATTTTAAGTTATGTCTGTAGAGTGTGTGGTTGGTCTATCAAAGGTTTTATGTTTGGGGAAGGTGGGTTGGTCTATCAACATGACTCTGTGTTGAGTATGTGGGTGTTTAATCAAACGTCTGTGTGTTTAGTAGGTGAGTGGTCAATCAAAAGTCTTGTATGTAGAGTGTGGTTAGTCTAGTTTATTAAGTAGGTAGGTGGTCAGTCAGATGTCTTATGTGTTGGGAAGGTGGGTGGCCTATCGAGGGTACTGTGTGTGTTGGGTAGGTAGGTGGTCAATCAAAGGTCTTGTATTTAAGGTGTGTTTAGTCTAGTATATTAGGTGGGTAGATGGTCAGTCGGATGTGTTATGTGTTGGGAAGGTGTGTGGCCTATCGAGGGTACTGTGTGTGTTGGGTAGGTAGATGGTCAATCAAAGGTCTTGTATGTAAGGTGTGGTTAGTCTAGTATATTAGGTGGGTAGATGGTCAGTCAGATGTCTTATGTGTTGGGGAGGTGGGTGGCCTATCGAGGGTCTGTGTGTGTTGAGTGGGTAGATGGTCAATCAAAAGTCTTGTATGTAGAGTGTGGTTAGTCTAGTATATTAGGTGGGTAGGTGGTCAAATGTATTATGTGTCGAGAGGGGTGCGTGGTCTGTCAAGAGGACTATGTGTAGAGTGTGGTTAGTCTAGTATATTAGGTGGGTAGATGGTTAGTCAGATGTCTTATGTGATGGGGAGGTGAGTGGTCTATCGAGAGTACTGTGTGTGTAGGGTAGGTAGATGGTCAATCAAAGGTCTTGTATGTAGAGTGTGTTTAGTCTAGAATATTGGGTGGGTAGTTGGTCAGTCAGATGTCTTAGGGATAGGTGATGGATAATCAAGGGTCTTATGTGATGAATAGGAAGGTGATCTATCAAGAATGTTGTGTGTTCTAGGTTCTCCATGTGTTTCGGTCTTTGGGAGTGGTGTATATACATTTTCTGATCGAGTATATTATAGTCAAAAGAAACCAAACTTTCTTACTGTTAATACCAAAGTTTCTACAATAGACACATTTCAACTAACTATTCGTTTATTTGTTTAATGTGCAAAGAATCAATAGCATCAGGTTTTGTTAAAATCAAGCTTAAAATGTGAACATTATAGAGAATTTATTCCTATTGGCTACTTACACTTTGCCAACTGTTTGGAGTCAACTAAATAGCTATGTAGGTTAAACAATTAATTTACAAGTGTTACATCAGTTTTGTACGTTGTTTTGAGCTCAAACTAAGTTTTTAAAGGTTTCTATAAGAGTATTTTAAAGGAATTTTTAATGTTTAGGACAAATATCGTTGTTATGACACTGCATTTTATTGCTTTTAGGGAATTATAACATATTTTGTACACAAATAACCCTATTTATGGACATTTTAACTAAATTTTAAGGGGTTTGGGTTCCATGTCATAGATTCCCTGACTACTGTGTTGTTAATAGATCATATATCAAAGGGTCCAGCAGCCTTAGTTAGTAACAAAGACTACACTCGTTCATCTAGTTAGTAACAAAGACTCGTACATCGTTCATACGGGATGTAAAACAATGCTTGTGGGATGTGATAACAGCCACGGGTTGACCTTTGAGGTCAAGTGATGTGATAACAGCGATAAAGCCCGGTCACCGTACACCAGTTGGTCTCGTATGTAACAATTAAATAAAAATAAAAAAAGAAGTAAATAATTAATATAAATAATAGCTGTCCCTTGATTTTTAATTAAAACGTGTATTGCAGGTTGCCTAGAGTGTTAAGTAGGGGCTTGAGGATGATCTGTGATTCGATAGATAAGTATAGGTAACAGTGTAGGAAGCCATGGATGAGTGTCCGAAGGTAAGAGCGTATATTAACAGTGTATTTATTAAAAAGTTGAGAAAAAATTAAATTAAATAAGTAGTCTAACAGTACGTGTGAGAAAGATTACTTGTAAAGTAGGGAGGTAACCAATCAGAGCGTGGCATTTGGGTGTGCGTCAGACCAGCAGACGACGTGTACGAAGGTAGCCGACGGTTGCCGGAAGTACACGAAAGCATTTTATATAGTACATATGTAAATGACCGCCATCTTTAGCATTTTATATAGTATGAGAAAGGTTAATAGTGTATTTTATATAGTATAAAGACCGAATTTGAGAAGGGGAATTACCACCGGGGACTTCCCTTCCGAAGGCGCCATGTTCCGAAAGGATGCGCTAAGTTTTGCCACCAGGTGCGCTACGATCGGGTCGAGCACATTGAGTATATGAAATATTAATTTTATTATAGTGTATGAAATATTAATTTGTTATAGTGTATATATGAGTAGAGTAGCAAGTCCATGAGCATGCGTGCCCGACCAGCAGACGACGTGTGCATCATAGGCTAAGAGCGTACGAAGGTAGCTGACGGTCGCCGGAAGTACCCGAAGGGAAAGGTCGCCATATTGGATTAGGAATTTTGGGAGGGAATTTTGAAGAGGGAAAGACGTCATATTGGACAAAAAAGTTCATTTTATATAGTCTAACATGGAAAAAGACGTCATATTGGACAAAAAAAGTGCATTTTATATAGTATAACATGGAAAAAGACGCCATATTGGACAAAAAAAGTTCATTTTATATAGTCTAACATGGCATATTGGACAAAAAAGTGCATTTTATATAGTATAATATGGAAAAAGACGCCATATTGGACAAAAAAGTGCATTTTATATAGTATAACATGGAAAAAGACGCCATATTGGACAAAAAAGTGAATTTTATATAGTCTAACATGGCATATTGGACAAAAAAGTGAATTTTATATAGTATAATATGGCATATTGGACAAAAAAGTGAATTTTATATAGTATAACACGGAAAAAGACGCCATATTGGACAAAAAAGTGAATTTTATATAGTATAATATGGAAAAAGATGCCATATTGGACAAAAAAAGTGAATTTTATATAGTATAACATGGAAAAAGTTAGGTTAAGACTGTATTTTATATAGTGTATCTTATATAGTATAACAAGGTTAACAGTGCATTTTATATAGTATAACACGGAAAAAGTTAGGTTAACAATGAATTTTATATAGTATAACAAGGTTAACAGTGTATTTCATATAGTATGATGTGGGAATTTGGAGGGAAATTTGGGAATTTGAGGGAAATTTGGGAATTTGGGGGAAAATCGGGAATTTTGGGGAATTCCGGGAAAAGCGTGGGAAATTTGGCGGGAAATTTGAGGTTAGGAAAAGTTAGGTTAGAAAATTTGGCGGGAATTTGAGGTTAGGAAAAGTGAGGTTAGAAAATTTGGCGGGAAATGGGCGCCGCCATCTTGGAAAAGTCACGTGACCGCCGCCATCTTGGGTCCAAAGGTAAAAGTGGGTCTATTTCCTGGGCTTATTCACTACTGGGTAAAAGTGAGCCTAAAACCATCAGTTTTTGTCTACTGACATCAACTGGGATTGAGGAGTGGTGTTCTAGAGGGTCTGAGATAAACTACATCGACCTGAGCAATAAATAAATAAACATATAAGTGTATAAACGTATCTAGAGTCGATAAAGCCAAGAACAAAAGTGTTGAGTATCGGCTTATCACAGGTCCTTAATTCACGAAGATGCAAAATTACAACAGGTCTATGCTGCATGTACTGCCTGGACACAAAGTAGTGCGGTGTTTATTTTCATAGCGGCCAGTTTAAGTTAAAAATATACATAATAAATTATAAATATGTGTAGTCCTAACTGTGAATGCTAATTATTCTTCATAAAGTTATGTTTTAAGGCTATTCTTTGCATGTTAAATAATTGTAAAACTCTTTTAACATTTTAATATTACCATATTTAGTCTTTAAGATTTTTATGTTTTAAAACACATGACTAAAAACTTCTATAGAATAAGATAATAAGCCTAACACCCCTTAAGTTTATAACTCTTACATCTGTATATCACTTGTGGAGTACATTATTGTGCAATAATCCCTTTTTTAGTACAACAATAAACTGACCATAAGTCATAATTTACACAGCATGACTTCTTTACTATGAAATATATTTAAGTGGAAATAAGTTATTTATTGACTATTTAGTATACTTTTAATTACTTTGAATGATTTATTGGTTTTGTTAGTTACTATTGTTTTATTTTATTTTAAATTCTGTATAGATAGGAAAAATAATTAACTTTTACTGGAGAGACTAATTTGAAGAATTAAAATTTGTCCGTGGAAATTTAATTCGACGAAAACAGGTGAAATGGGTCTGAGCGAATATGCGACAGCCTTGTCTCTAGAGATATATACGTTTAATGAGAGGCCTTATTTTTCATGGTGGTAAATTCTTACAAAAATAGTTTAGGTCACCTTGTAAAACTGATGGGTGGGTGGATCATATTTCCACAATTATATTAAATCTGTGTCATATATTTGACTACTTGCCAAATTATGCTAATCTAAGCTAGACATCGCTAAAAGTTCTTGGTAACTTAATATTAAACCTTTGAAAATTCATCGACAATCTGTCTGAATTTTTAAACTTTTAATCATTTATAAATTAAACACCCATGAATAATTAAGTCAAAAATTATATAGTTAAGTATATAAAAAATATAATTAAGTATATAATCAAAAATTATGATATACTTAACAATTGTACTTCACAGCTCGAACTAAAAATAATTCTTCACTTGTACTTGGATTTTACGTTTTTATAATCTTATTATTATAAAATAACAGTTTATTATTTGGTAATAGCACTATTTAGAAATTGATTGAATTGTCCATTAATTGGAACCAGTGAATTCCAATTAATTATATTATCAATAGTTTAGTGGTTTTCCATTCGATTTTGTTCATTCACACATTAGAAGACAAGTACCTAACGTAACATTTTTTGTAAAATAATTAACTAATTATTTTGAGTTACTTTCTAAAAATCGTGTGAAAACTTTCAATCGGTGTATAAGTCTTGATCAAATTTACATGACAGTATCGCAATTTTTCCTAGTTTAAATATGTCCTCTAAATAAAATATCAAAACTTTCTTAGCATTTTTCTCGTTTTAGATTTTAAAAAGAACTTGTAAGTTTGCTGTAACTTTCTTTCTAAAGTTTAAATATATATAATAACTCGGAGAAATATACATACATGCTCTGTACACAATAAATAATACATACAAACCCCTTCACTTATTTATCTCTGGAAGTGAAGAACTTAATATAGCTCAACATTACGGTTATTCCCTACATTTTCCAAAGAAATTACGTAGAATTATTGTATATAGCAAATAACAGCTGGACGATTACTCAACAACCTTTAGTGAACTTTTTTCTTTCATCAACTCAATAACATATGTATACTGATTAGTTGTTTGAACATTACTTTTTCAATACAAGGTGTAAAAATTTGTCATATGAGATTTATATGAGAATAATGGTTGTTAATTACGCAATAATAGTTTTTCTCTTTAGAGTGGTTTGCATTGGAGACGAATTTAATGTGCAAATTACATTTATGTTAATGCTCATATTAATGTTTATGCCATAAACAGCAGAGCTAAGTTTAGTACAATATCAATGAAAACGTGTGTTTAAATGAATGCATGAAAATCGCGCCCTGTGTAAATCGCGCCCCATCAAAAATCTGGGTAAATCCCGCCCTGTCTACCTGAACCTCTGAGTCACGGGCCGCGAGCGTCACTTGACAGCCGTTTCATAAGGGGAATGACCGGGAATGGCCCACCTCCCGATTTATCCCTGGTAGCTTTCGCTTTAGTCTTTTAACCTAACCTAACCTATGAATGGATAAAGTGTGAAGGGTTAATATTGTGCTAATTGACGTTGACGAGGGTTGACGTGACGACGCATGAGGCGCGATTTTCACAGGGCGCGATTTACAGGTTACCGTTTAAATATTGAAAATTGGATTTTAATGTCAAATAAATTACTCTAATAATTTATAACCTTTTATTTTTCAATAGAGTCCATAGTCGTTATTCTACGAAGTAAGTGAACGGATTATATGAAAAGGTAAATAAACATGCGACCGTAAAGACATAACATGTTTTAATAATATTCATATAAACTAATAACAACAAATAACGACTAAATTGAGGTACTCATATACATACAATTACTATCTACAAAAAATTAGCAAACAAATAGAATAATGTTCATGGTATCTCTTCAATCGTCATAGGAGCTAACAGGTTGAGGGATGGGAGGGTTAAAGGACAGGTACGAGGGCGTAGTGGGATCACAGGACGAGGAGTTACTTGAGAATCACTTCATCGTAAGGTACTTTCTGAGAGATGTTGTTGACGATCATGAAAACTACTCTGCTCACAGTCTCTCCTATGGCAGGACTGAACTCCTTCAGAACTTCCCGCCAGTTTTCGTTCAAGAAGGTATTCATCTGTTTCCCTGCATAATCAAAAGTAAGCATGAATTTTGGTACTTATGGTAGAATACATTTTGTAACTAATGGGTAAACATCATAAAAAATACAAAATTTAACACAATAATCATGAAAACAAATTTTAAATATTCAATTAAACCAGTATCATTACATTATTCGTGATGCAGTTTTGATTAACGCAAGTTCTCCCTTATTTCTTGATCAATTTTAACGAGTGAGGTATCAAAGGATTTGTAGCTGTGCAATCAGGTCTTCATTGTTCAATATATTTACCTGAAGGGCAGAGAATTCCCTCAAAGTAGGCTAAGTTTTTCGGCCAAAAGAATAACATGGACAGAGATTTAAACTATTCAAAAATTAACAGCTGTTTAGTTGTAAAAATTATATTTATGAAATTTTAACAGCAGTTTGATAGATTTTACATAATACGAGCTACTATTTTTTTCAGTTAAAAGTTACATGCCGAGGCCAAAGGCCGATGAGTCACGAGCACAGCGCGGGGAGTGGTTGGCGCACGAAGCGCGCAGGAGTGTCCTCTAGTAATACAATAGTATCTTAGGGTTTT
>JAQJVL010007041.1:5000-25805 GCA_035578905.1 Stictocephala bisonia | reverse complement strand
AAAATTGAAAGATAAAATATGGTTATACAATTATTGCAGAATTAGAAGAATTTAAAGTACATTTGCCAAGTAGATTTTTAAATGTTTTTGATGATAAGAAGATTAAAGAATTTAACAAACTTGAAAATATTAATTTGATAGTTACAGAAATAAAGATTATTAAAGAAAAAGAATGTGCAATGATCAAATTTGAATAAATTATTATAAGAAATTCATTTGAATAAAATATTATAAGAATTATCGAACTTAGATTGTGTAATTATCAAATTTGAATAAAATATTATAAGAATTTCTTTTGAATAAAATATTATAAGAATTATCGAAATTAGATTGTGCAATTATCAAATTTGAATAAAATATTATAAGAATTTCATTTGAATAAAATATTATAAGAATTTAGATTTCATTTTTTGGTAGTTTTAATAAGAATATTGATAACTTTTTTGATTATTTGAGTATTAGGTATTAGTTATTTTATTTTAAAAAATTGATAATTTGGGTTAAATTTTGTATAAATTTGTGTAATAGTGGTGGTAAAGTGTTTTTTGGAGAGTTTATGGTTAAATAACCATATGTCTCCAAATTTGGTCTAGGTGTTATACATTACTATCTACTAATATGCAGTAATAAAAAAATTGACATACCAAACAATCTTAAAATAACTTCCTGAAATATTATTGGGTCTGTTTTATGTAATTATAACAAGGTATATAACTTTCATCAATGCAGTTATTGGATGTAGAATACCCTAGGGCATTGTGTACGGAAATGGTTGGTGAGTAACATTTTTGTATATGTTTAAACCCCCTAATATTTAATTAAAGTACTTTTCTCAACGTTCAACATTTGGCAGGCAGGACAAAAGCTTATATTTGCAATCATAATTAAAAATTTGTGAATTATTAAAAACTCAACACTGAGCAATAAGAAGTTAGGTTAGACATTGTAAACATCATTTTCCGTAAGTTCGTAATAATATGTGGTATTATAATGCATGTAGTTTTACTAGAACATTACAATAATAACCAATGAAAAGGTGTTTAATTAATTAATTTATTAATAAAGTACGTTTTCAACTCGCATGACAAGGAATAAAAATTAGTATTTTTTTAAATTGTAATAGGCGCACTGGGATGTGACACCCCCCATGAACATTTCATTTTCATTTTACTCTATTATTTATTAAGAGAGGAGTTATTTCTTCCATGTAGATTCAGTTAGCACCACTGCCTGCAGGTACCATAGACTGTCAGTGTTAGTACTGCTTTCTTTGAGTCACCAAATAACTTTATTTACAGTTTGGAGTGTCTGACACCACAGTGTGTCTTTTATTTTACAATTTTTTACTCTAGTTTTAGTTATCTTATACTTTTAGTGCCTTTTTTTATTGTTTTTAATATAATAAATGGGACTACATTCTACTCACAAACATACAAATTATTCATAAATATCTTGAACATTTTCGTGTATAATAATTTATATTCGATGAACTTTGTCCCCCTGGCTAAGATATTTATATGAAGTTTTTGTTTTTAGTAAAAAATGTGACTTGTATATACTAGTTTTAAATTGTTTTCATTTGTTAATATTTTGTTGAACGATGTTATTACTTGCTACACGGTACATGCTTTTTATCTTAAAAGTGAAGCAAAGTGATATAAAAATGATTAGAATGTGTTTAATTTAATTATTTGACAATACAGTAAAGTCAATTTCTGATTAAGACGTAAAATACCCAAAAGTGTACAGAATTAAAATGGTTATGCTGTTTAAATAAATAAGGTGAGATAAACCCCAGTATGTCCTTTATGTCACAAACATGTAGAGTGGCTCACCAGGGTTAAGTTATGTGTATTACAGGTTTTATCTTAATTATGCCATGGTTTTAATATATGTTATAGATGGACAAATAATTCATAAAATATTTGCTATTGTTAAAGTCATCAGCATTATGTTTGTAAACTCGAACACGGATGAAAGAAAGTGCGTTTAAAATGGAGAATTTCTATAGCTAAATATTATGTAATTTTTCTTATTTTTAAGCACATTGATAAGAAATTGTTATTGACAGAATATCTTTAAGAGTTTATCTCCAAACACAATAATAATAAAGTATGTGAGTGGGGAATTTTTAAAGTAAAGTTTTTTGTTTGATAATTTCTTCTTACAAATGTAGATTTCTAAATTATTAATTAATTTTATATTCAATAATTAGTTAACAGTAACTAATAACGAAGAAAGTTTTGTCTTATAAATAATTTATAACAAATTCAGAGTGTTTATACCTGTGATTTTCTAGAGCATTCCTAAAAGTGGGACATGGGATTCCAAGCTATCCAAGCTGTGGAACGTGGCGATATAGTCCCAAGCTAAGCAGCTGTGGAACGTGGCGATATACTGCCAAGCTAAGCAGCTGTGGAACGTGGCGATATAGTCCCAAGCTAAGCAGCTGTGGAACGTGGCGATATAGTCCCAAGCTAAGCAGCTGTGGAACGTGGCGATATAGTCCTAAGCTAAGCAGCTGTGGAACGTGGCGATATAATCCCAAGCATTGTGCACATTGATTAAACCCACAGTTTACTGCCGCTATTCTCTGTGACCTTGTTTCTTGCAGCGAGTATGTCCATTTAAGGAAAAACATTGTACATTTAATTTAAAACATGCTCAATTCAATGTTAGTCAGACAAATTAATAGCTTTAACTAACCACAACATAATAATAACAGTTTATTAGTAGAAGTAGATGTACACGTCATAAAGTAGATGTACACGTAAGGAAGTAGATGTACACGTCAGAAAGTAGATGTACACGTCAGGAAGTATATGTACACGTCAGGAAGTAGATGTACACGTCAGGAAGTATATGTACACGTCAGGAAGTAGATGTACACGTCAGGAAGTAGATGTACCTGTCAGGAAGTAGATGTACACGTCAGGAAGTATATGTACACGTCAGGAAGTAGATGTACACGTCAGGATGTAGATATGCACGTCAAGAAGTAGATGTACACGTCAGGAAGTAGATGTACACGTCAGGAAGTAGATGTACACGTTAGGAAGTAGATGTACACGTCAGGATGTAGATATACATGTCAAGAAGTAGATGTAAATGTCAGGAAGTAGATGTACACGTCAGGAAGTAGATGTACACGTCAGGATGTAGATATACATGTCAAGAAGTAGATGTAAATGTCAGGAAGTAGATGTACACGTCAGGAAGTAGATGTACACGTCAGGAAGTAGATGTACACGTCAGGATGTAGATATACACGTCAAGAAGTAGATGTACACGTCAGGAAGTAGATGTACACGTCAGGAAGTAGATGTACACGTTAGGAAGTAGATGTACACGTCAGGATGTAGATATACATGTCAAGAAGTAGATGTAAATGTCAGGAAGTAGATGTACATGTCAGGAAGAAGATGTACACGTCAGGAAGTTTTTTTACGTAGGTAAGGCGATCCTGATATGATTACTGTACATATACTTTTATTACAGTTCAAATACTGACTAGGATTTCAGACCTGAAAACGTTCCAACTACCACTATTATTTCACACAATCTTATTAATTTCAAAGTTTTTAATTAATTATTAACACAAGATAGGCATAAGTCAACACTGCAAACTAACCTTGGATTAACGATCTAATTTCAATTGATAATTATTTTTCGACTCTATTTATAATGTTATTACAGTTTACATCATATGAGTTTTGTTTTAATTTTTATAGTAACAAATTATATTCTATTATATTAATTTGAAGGCATTAGTTTTTAACTTTCCTCTCAATATGTCATGTAGCTGTGAATAATTTGTATTCTCAGGTGAATATTTATTATTATTAATCTATAATCACTGTCGGAAAACATAGGAGTACAAAATAAGGAATACAAAGTAAGAAAACTTTGACCCAATTTTTAATCATGACACATTTTCTAATAAGATAAATGTTTAAGTCACATAAACCTTGTGTCAAAATGTTTATTTTGAAATGAAAATCTAGTTTATAGCTGAACCAGTATGTGAATAATATCTAGGCCTAGAGTTATATTGAAATTAATATGCATACTCCTATGAAATCAAATAAAATCAATTTATCCCACACTTATACACAGCATGATAATACAAAATTTAAAATATTTATGAAAAAATACCACATGGGATACGTAGGACCTGTGCATGGGGAGTCCCATCAGATGCCAGTTCGCTGTGTACATATTATCCAATATAAAATTGACAAAAGAAAGCCTTATAATTTCATAACCAAATAATAATATTAAAAATTATAACAACAATAATAATGATAGGGAAAAATACTGAAAATAAAAAAATACTAAACAAGAGATGGATTACAGCTACAGGCATTACAAAAAGAACAATAACCTACCATTACAGAACAAAATATGGTGGGGATCATAAAATGATATAATACAAATAAAAAGATTTATGTGACTAAAATGATGTGGTATATCAATTAATTAATTTAGGTTCATTATATTAGGACGTCTGATTCATTTATTTGAATTTTGATGATTTTCGCTTCCTATGCCGATCAATTAATTATATGAAGGAGTGACTCGGCGTATTGTGGACCGGTCCCTATCAGTTATGAACTTATGAACAGTTATGAAGTTATGAAATTAGATAGTGACCTCTTTTACTGGAGTTTACCAATTGTTCGAACTTAGTCGTTTATAAATAATCGTTTATCTGCCAAATTATAATATATATAAAGTTTTCAATATGAACTCCTATTATTATACTCGTAGATGTTCAGTTTATTTTAAATTAATCATAACTAGTTTACAGAATCCCGCAAGTTATATATTATGTAGTGAAGTGGTTAGATAATCTTAATAGATTATTTACCACTATTTTTAAAGAAGTACTCAGTTACAATGAATTTAATAGTGATTATAATGATCTGTTATTGAGTATATTTGCCAAATATTAGAAACTATCAGATTTAGATTGGTATTTATATATACAGAATTAAGATACAAAATTGTTTTTTGTATGACCGAACAATGAAAATACACAGTAGCATATTGTCTAATGGACATAGAAATATCTTCATTTTGCTACCAAATAATGCGCTCTAAGCTGTTTATATCACGATACTTAAACATTGTTCCAGTAGAATCACCTAAATGATTGAGACTTCATTTGGATATTGCACAACCTATTAATTGCACCTGATATATGGATTGAATTGATTCAACCTATTACAATGTTGCTGCTTGTACATACAAATGCACATACAAGCTGGCTATTTGTTCTAGTTAATACATCATTGTGATCGGACCAACTCCAATAAATCCATACCTCCATCCATATGTCAGTTCATCGTTTACATATTGTGTGAAAAGGGTACTCTCGCTCTCTCTACAATTGACATATTTATAGCATACCACATACAATTTAAGTAATATATTTCAAGCGCTTTTTAACAAATACATACATATATAAAGTAACGTTCTGTGCTAGAGAAAAAAACTTTTTCGTGTAATTTTTGTTAAAAAACATGTATTCTGGGCTATTACATCCCAAGTAATAGACACGAATCTTTAATCAAAGTATACAAGAAGGTTCACCATTATAATAATGATTCCCCAATGGTCATTATTGGACACGATTGTGTTTATTGCGTGTGTAATTGTTTTTACATATATCAGACGGTTCATATTTACATCCATTTTGCATGATAAGACCGGATTTGTTCATATCTACCTACGTATGGTAGATATGAACAAACCACCAATCGGCACTGGTGGCGCAGTGCTGTAACCCAGCTACATGGGGACAAAGTGTTTGGGAGATTGTAGGCGATAGGTTGGATGCTCGGTCCTCTTAATACCGACATAGCGTCCGCTTGATGGTTGCTATCGGCGTGGACACTACTAGAGAAGTCTGGGTTGTCCATGTTGGTTGGTAATCATTGTGCGGATGTTGTGTGGGGGAGATAACTGACTGTCAGGCTTGTCAATTAGCTGAAAATCAGACCAGCACTAAGTAGTTTGGATTCCACGTAAAGCTGTAGGTCCCTTAGTTGCTCTGGCTGTTGGGCTATTAATAAATTGCCCTTTCTGAGGAACAGTTGAACTCAGTTAGTAACCAGACTACACTCATCCATACTCATCCTACACTCATATAACCATTCATATTCGCCTTAAAATGCCAACAAAGTTGGGTCGGCGTCTCATATGTAAGTATGTAAGAATGTAAGAACGTATGAACTTCGTAATTCAGTGTTTATGCTATTATGAAGAGCAGTCGACTGTAAAATAAGTTTACCTATGTCAGCCAACAAATATAATTTATTTACAATATAATTAGTTTAATTTACTAAATTAATCAATAATTTAATGTTTAATTTAATGCTATTAATTATTTCAATAAAATAATTAATATATCACTTCTATTAATTTACTTAACCTAATAAAATTGCCATTCGTAACTTACTGGGTTGATAACTATAAAGTAAAAAATGTAAACAATGAAAGACCTGACGAATCACAAAGCGTCAATCATAAATCTGAATATTTTGGTGGGAAATTCAAATTAAACTAAACAATGCAAAGGGGTTTTGTCATGATTTCCAAATATTCACCCCATTATTAAACTTAATATTGTTTGTAAGTATCAATAATAGTGGTTGGATCGTATCTAAATTCGTCCTGTTTAAGTTTGTATTTCAAGAAAGTACAAAATGTAATAATGGAGATGGGTTGTAGAGTGTTTCCAGATATGACCGTAAAAGTGAACGAGCTCCCAACGTCGACAACCAGTGTGATAAAGACAGTAAACACTTCCCCCCCCCCTTGTTGGAGGGATGGTATTCCGCGAACTCGCTGTCAATATGTTTTAGGATTTGTCTTAAAGGATATTTTATTTTAACACTGTTCATTGCTATAAAATATTTGTATTACAACATTTTTATTCGTATGGATTTTTAATGAATTGTACAAACTACATTGGTCCAAAATATAATCAATATTCACCTTGTATTTTTTCAAACCGTTCCCCGCACATATCAATAGTCTGTGAGGAATGGTTAGAGTAAACGGAGATCGTCCTTTACTTAAAGCTTATTACAATAACTAATGCATCTATAAAAAAAAAAAAAAAAAAAAACTAAGCTTTACAGGTTTTTAGGATGGAAAACGTCTAAATCCATATTACATACTTACAATTAATTGTCTTTATTTGTGTGAAAGACAATTTAGAAAACAGTTCCCAACAGTTTTACACAAACTTACTTTTTATTTTTAGTGGCTTAGTGAGAACTTTCTTATACAAAACAAACTCGATCCTTAGCCACCACTTCAAAAATAATAACAGTCATTGATTCAAATCTCGAACATTTTGAAGTTATTATCAAATCAAATCATTTTATTTGTTGTTGACAATTAGTAACATTGTATAACAAACGTCAAATTAGCATATTTTACATTAATAATATTTAATTACATTAGTTGTTCAGTATTAACATAAAATAGCATATTCAATCAAATAAAAACACATGCTTAACTAAATAATAAAGATAAAATATACTGTATAACCAAGTATAAATACATTTATAAACTAATTAAGTATTTAAAAATTCAGTAATAGAGTAACAAGCTCTTTCCAATAAAAATTGATGAAGTAGAGTTTTGAATTTTGTCTGTGTGCCTTCTTGTTTAATTACATCGGGCAATTTATTAAAAATTTTGGACCTATGTTTTGTGGAAGCCAGGTAGTAATTTCTAATCTGTGCGTGGTCTGTCTATGTTGATTCTTTTGCCTGGTGTCATAATTATGTATATCTGAGCCCATTACAATGTTTGAAAATTTAAATTTATAATAAGTAAGAGTTTCATAAATATAGATTGATGGCAAGGTTAAAATGTTCAAAGATTTAAAATAATATCTGCATGACGTTCTTTTATTTATTCCGGCCATAATTCGGATAGCCCTTTTTTGTATGCGGAAGGTTCTTAAAAAGTTTGAACGAGAAGTAGAGCCCCACAAAACAATTCCATATCTTAGCCGTGATTCTATTAGAGATGTATATATTAATCTGGTAATAAATACGTTTTTGTAATTTGCGGATTTTCTGAGGAGAAACAACTGTGATGACAGTTTGGAACATAGGCTATCGATATGTGATTTCCATGAGATATTATCGTCAAAAATTAATCCAAGGTATTTAACCTCCTTGTTAAAGGGAAGTTCAAAGTTATTCATAAATATCGTCGGGTCTGATTCGGTTTTAATTTGTTTGGAAAAATTTACACAGCTTGTTTTTGTGGGATTTACGTGAAGATTATTACTGTTAAGATATTGGTAAAGATTTGTTAGTTGGATAAAGCTATCAGTAGGGAAAAGATGGGCGAAATGCCGTCAAAAAACAGGATTTCTGCGTCAAATTGACCTTTGGACCCACTTTCCTGGCCTCTGATTGGTCGAGAGCGGTCACGTGACCTTTCCAAGATGGCGGCGCCCATTTCCCGCCAAATTTCCTAACCTAACCTAACCTCACTTTTCCTAACCTCAAATTTCCATTTCCCGCCAAATTTCCTAACCTCAAATTTCCCTCAAATTCCCAAATTACCCTCACATTCCCCCCCCCCAAATTACCCGATTTCCCTCACATTTCCCCCAAATTACCCTCAAATTCCCAAAATTACCCTCAAATTTCCCCCAATTTCCCACATTTCCCTCAAATTACCAAATTTCCCACACATTTCCCCCAAATTACCCTCAAATTTCCCTCAAATTCCCAAATTTCCCACACATTTCCCCCAAATTACCCTCAAATTTCCCTCAAATTCCCAAATTACCCTCACATTCCCCTCAAATTTCCCTCAAATTACCCTCAAATTCCCGAATTACCCTCAAATTTCCCTCAAATTCCCAAATTTCCCACACATTTCCCCCAAATTACCCCCAAATTACCCACTTTCCCTCACATTACCCACATTTTCCCCAAAATTCCCAAATTTCCCTCCAAAGTCCCTTGTTATAGTATATAAAATTCATTGTTAACCTAACTTTTTCCGTGTTATACTATATAAAATTCACTGTTAACCTAACTTTTTCCGTGTTATACTATATAAAATTCACTGTTAACCTTGTTATACTATATAAAATTCACTTTTTTTGTCCAATATGGCGTCTTTTTCCATGATATACTATATAAAATTCACTTTCTTTGTCCAATATGGCGTCTTTTTCCATGATATACTATATAAAATTCACTTTTTTGTCCAATATGGCGTCTTTCCCGCCCACAACAACTCACACCCCGTGGGAAAATTCCCTCCCCAAAATTCCCTCATCCAATATGGCGGACTATACACTATATAAAATGTAAAAATATGACAACCGGATCCAATATGACGTCTTTCTCTCCTAAAATTCCCTCCAAAAATTCCTTATCCAATATGGCGGACTTTATACTATAATAAATAAATGTAAAAAGATGACAACCGGATCCAAGATGGCGGTCTTTCCCTTCGGGTACTTCCGGTGACCGTCGGCTACCTTCGTACACGTCGTCTGCTGGTCTGGCGCACACCCAAATGCCACGCTCTGATTACTTATTTAATTTTTATCAACTTTTTAATAAATACACTGTTAATATACGCTCTTACCTTCGGACACTCATCCATGGCTTCCTACACTGTTACCAATACTTATCTATCGAATCACAGATCATCCTCAAGCCCCTACTTAACACTCTAGGCAACCCGCAATACACGTTTTTAATTAATTATTTATTCAAAAATGAAGGGATAATTCTTTTTATTTAATCTGTTTATAATTTGTAATACACTGTTATTCTATCCATTTTAATTAAATTTTTCTCAAATTTTAACAAATACACAGATAACATACGCTCTTAGCTTTGGGTACTCATCCAAGGCTTCCTACACTGTTACCTACCTATACTTATCTATCGAATCACAGATCATCCTCAAGCCCCTACTTAACACTCTAGGCAACCCGCAATACACGTTTTTAATTAATTATTTATTCAAAATGAAGGAGCAATTCTTTTTATTTAATCTGTTTATAATTTGTAATACACTATTATCCTATCCATTTTAATTAATTTTTTTATTTTATATTAAATACTCTGTTAACATGCGCTCTTACCTTCAACTAACATCTACTTCTGGTTACCTTCGTATTAACCTGGCATCCTCTAAACCTAACACGCTAGCTTAACGCTCTTACCCTAGAGCCCTCATGCCTAACCGAACTATTCAACCTAAATTACTTTGCTCGGTGCCACCGACAGTACATTCAGTTCTCGCACAACACAGGAACTGACCTCAATATATTTTGCTATTTTAATTGGCACCAGACGGACTGCATATCAACCACATGTTAACCCTAGAGGTCAAGTTTAGTGATATCAAACAACATTCAATGCATTTCCTCACAGATAGTCGTAGAATGCGACCATATCTGGTCTTTTATTAAACAAAACGAAAGAATTATTGGTATTATAGTCCCACAAACACCATGTATTTGAATCATCTCTTCTTTGTTTGATGTTTTCAGTTGTTAAGTATCTTTCAAGGCTTCAAGTTTGTTATTTTAATAGACTTTCTATAAAATGAGTGAATGCCCCTTGTTATTACAAATGAAAATAATTGCAAAAATGTTTAAAGACCATCACAAACAAATATCATTGCTACAAAGACTCAATAATCTACAGATATTAATTCAATTAACCATTCATTAACCACTTAAACATCTTTAATATTAAGACTTCCACCTTAGATTTTCAAGTATCTTACAAATGTTAATGGAAATAATTTATACCTAATTCCTGAACAGCTTACAACATTAAAGGTTTTTTCATAATAATATGCAAAAAGTTTACCTTTTAATAAACTATGCAGGCTTAACCAGACCTAAGTCAGTACAAGAACTACCAACATAGTAGTCTCCAAACCCCTTTAAATTTAGTTTAAATGTCCATAAATAGGGATATTTGTGTACAAAATATGTTATAATTCCCTAAAATTATTAAAATTCAGTGTCATAACAACGATATTTGTCCTAAACATTAAAAAACTCTTTAAAATACTCTTATAGAAACCTTTATAAACTTAATTTGAGCTCAAAACAACGTACAAAACTGATGTAACACTTGTAAATTAATTGTTTAACCTACATAGCTATTTAGTTGACTCCAAACATTTGGCAAAGTGTAAGTAGCCAATAGGAATAAATTATCCATAGTGTTCACATTTTAAGCTTGATTTTAACAAAACCTGGTGCTATTGATTATCTGCGTACTAAACAAATAAACGAATACTTAGTTGAAATGTGTCTATTGTAGAAGCTTTGGTATTAACAGTAAGAAAGTTTGGTTTCTTTTGACTATAATATACTCGATCTGAAAATGTATATACACCACTCCCAAAGACCCAAACACATGGAGAACCTACTTACTGAACACACTGCACCCTTGACAGATCACCTACATAAAATAATAAATGTACGTACATACATACATACATACATATCCATTACATAAAACCTTTGTTTGTCCACCCAGCTATTCTATGAAATTAAGTGGCAGAGAGGGCTTTATAGCCCTAAATTCGCCTTATAAAGTAACAATAAAGTAGTTTTCATGTAATTTCCATCCAAAATACATATACAAACTACCTACCAAGCACTAATATCCTCCTATCCCGTAGTAAGACTCATGATTTACCCTACACACAGACATCTTTATAGGTCAGTTACATTCACAAAACATAAGACTATTGACAGACTCTACCTACTTAACATAAAAGACTTACCATACACTCTACATAGAAGACGTTTGATTATCCACTCACATACTCAATACACACAAAACACTTGTTTGATCACACATCAATTTAACAAACACAACTGTCGATTGACACTCCACCTTCCCAAAGCATAAGACTTTTGAAAGACCACCTACCAAAGATACAAAAATCATGATAAACAAACTACACACTCTGCAGACATGACTTAATATACCATCATACTAACATGAAAATAGTCCTATTGACATACCCCCACCTATCCAATATACGTACCACACACCGTACATACAAGACTTATGTTTACCCACCCACATACTAATCAAACAAGACTCATGATTGACCATCCATCTCCGTAACATTCATGGATGACCACCTACCAAACATACGTACCACACACCATAAAATCATGACTTAACAATCCACCCGCCTACCCAACACACAACACCTCTGATAGATAATCCACTTAACCTTGACATAAAACCTTTGATTGACTCACAATCCTAACATTCATGAACATCCATCCTCCTAAACATACAACTTAACCACCCACAAAAACAAGACTTTATGTATAACCACCTATTTAACATACGTACCACACACTATAAAACCATGACTTAACAGTCCACCAACCTACTCAACACTGTACCTCCGATATATCACCTAACTTATAAACTTATACTGTAAATAAACTCCATTACATTTTACCTTTGATTGCTCATCTACCTATCCAACACACATGTACAAGACACCTACCAAACTCCATTACCCTACCTATACATTAGTAAGACTCTCCTACCCACTT
Source organism: Stictocephala bisonia (assembly GCA_035578905.1). Lineage (NCBI taxonomy): Eukaryota > Metazoa > Arthropoda > Insecta > Hemiptera > Membracidae > Stictocephala > Stictocephala bisonia. The sequence goes on along the minus strand of JAQJVL010007041.1, from coordinate 13,198 downwards.
AGCCAACACACAGCTATCTTTACAGACCAACTACCCTCCCAACCAATTTAACAAACACAACTGTCGATTGACACTCAACCTTCCCAAAGCATAAGACTATTGAAAGACCACCTACCAAAGATTCAAAAATCATGATAAACAAACTACACACTCTGCAGACATGACTTAATATACCATCATACTAACATGAAAATAGTCCTATTGACATACCCCCACCTATCCAATATACGTACCACACACCGTACATACAAGACTTATGTTTACCCACCCACATACTAATCAAACAAGACTCATGATTGACCATCCATCTCCGTAACATTCATGGATGACCACCTACCAAACATACGTACCACACACCATAAAATCATGACTTAACAATCCACCCGCCTACCCAACACACAACACCTCTGATAGATAATCCACTTAACCTTGACATAAAACCTTTGATTGACTCACAATCCTAACATTCATGAACATCCATCCTCCTAAACATACAACTTAACCACCCACAAAAACAAGACTTTATGTATAACCACCTATTTAACATACGTACCACACACTATAAAACCATGACTTAACAGTCCACCAACCTACTCAACACTGTACCTCCGATATATCACCTAACTTATAAACTTATACTGTAAATAAACTCCATTACATTTTACCTTTGATTGCTCATCTACCTATCCAACACACATGTACAAGACACCTACCAAACTCCATTACCCTACCTATACATTAGTAAGACTCTCCTACCCACTTAGCCAACACACAGCTATCTTTACAGACCAACTACCCTCCCAACCAATTTAACAAACACAACTGTCGATTGACACTCCACCTTCCCAAAGCATAAGACTTTTGAAAGACCACCTACCAAAGATACAAAAATCATGATAAACAAACTACACACTCTGCAGACATGACTTATTATAACATCATACTAACATGAAAATAGTCATATTGACATACCCCTACCTATCCAATGTACGTACCACACACCGTACATACAAGACTTATGTTTACCCACCCACAAACTAATCAAACAAGACTCATGATTGACCATCCATCTCCGTAACATTCATGGAACCACCTACCAAACATACGTACCACACACCATAAAACCATGACTTAACAGTCCACCAACCTACTCAACACACAAAACCTCAGATAGATCATCCACCAAACCTTTACATAAAACCTGTGATATTCCACCCAATCACCAAACATACATGACTCTTAATAGACCAATCCACCTACCTCTGCACACACAATTCCTTAGGACACACCCTCCTCCCACCACTCATCCTACAGACAAATCTCCTTGAGAACTACCCATCCACCATAAAAACACTATTGCTTCATATAATCATGTTTCAAAATAACATTATTACACTGTAAGATAGGTTTAATATAGCTAAAGACCTAAAGTGTTTCCTAAAATTCTGTTTTCTCTAGAAATATGAGAGTCGTTGGTCGAAAACATCCAAACTAAACATAGAAAATAAGAATCAGCTAGTAGTTTCATAGAAATTCTGCTATACAACTAAAAAAATATGAGAAAAAATTAGGTTTAAAAACAATGAACACAGAAAAAATTAGGTTAAAAAACAATGAACACAGAAAAAATTAGGTTTAAAAACAATGAGAACAGAAAAAATTAGGTTAAAAAAATGAACATAGAAAAAGTTAGGTTAAAAAAATGAACACAGAAAAAGTTAGGTTAAAAAAATGAACATAGAAAAAGTTAGGTTAGCAAACATCAGAAAAGTTCAGTTAAAATTAACAAAACTCATAAAATGGGACATTTTTTGACTTTTGTTAATTTTAACAACTTTTCGGAAAAGTAAGGATAGCAATCAACCTTTCGGTTGTTTGCTAGACTTACTTTTCTGATGTTTGCTAACCTAACTTTTTCTATGTTCATTTTTTTTAACCTAACTTTTTCTGTGTTCATTTTTTTAACCTAACTTTTTCTATGTTCATTTTTTTAACCTAATTTTTTCTGTTCTCATTGTTTTTAAACCTATTTTTTTCTGTGTTCATTGTTTTTAAACCTAATTTTTTCTGTGTTCATTGTTTTTAAACCTAATTTTTTCTCATTTTTTTTAGTTGTATAGCAGAATTTCTATGAAACTACTAGCTGATTCTTATTTTCTATGTTTAGTTTGGATGTTTTCGACCAACGACTCTCATATTTCTAGAGAAAACAGAATTTTAGGAAACACTTTAGGTCTTTAGCTATATTAAACCTATCTTACAGTGTAATAATGTTATTTTGAAACATGATTATATGAAGCAATAGTGTTTTTATGGTGGATGGGTAGTTCTCAAGGAGATTTGTCTGTAGGATGAGTGGTGGAAGGAGGGTGTGTCCTAAGGAATTGTGTGTGCAGAGGTAGGTGGATTGGTCTATTAAGAGTTATGTATGTTTGGTGATTGGGTGGAATATCACAGGTTTTATGTAAAGGTTTGGTGGATGATCTATCAGAGGTTTTGTGTGTTGAGTGGGTTGGTGGACTGTTAAGTCATGGTTTTATGGTGTGTGGTACGTATGTTTGGTAGGTGGTTCCATGAATGTTACGGAGATGGATGGTCAATCATGAGTCTTGTTTGATTAGTATGTGGGTGGGTAAACATAAGTCTTGTATGTACGGTGTGTGGTACGTACATTGGATAGGTAGGTTTATGTCAATATGACTATTTTCATGTTAGTATGATGGTATATTAAGTCATGTCTGCAGAGTGTGTAGTTTGTTTATCATGATTTTTGTATCTTTGGTAGGTGGTCTTTCAAAAGTCTTATGCTTTGGGAAGGTGGAGTGTCAATCGACAGTTGTGTTTGTTAAATTGGTTGGGAGGGTAGTTGGTCTGTAAAGATAGCTGTGTGTTGGCTAAGTGGGTAGGAGAGTCTTACTAATGTATAGGTAGGGTAATGGAGCTTGGTAGGTGTCTTGTACATGTGTGTTGGATAGGTAGATGAGCAATCAAAGGTCAAATGTAATGGAGTTTATTTACAGTATAAGTTTATAAGTTAGGTGATATATCGGAGGTACAGTGTTGAGTAGGTTGGTGGACTGTTAGGTCATGGTTTTATGGTGTGTGTTACGTATGTTAAATAGGTGGTTATACATAAAGTCTTGTTTTTGTGGGTGGTTAAGTTGTATGTTTAGGAGGATGGATGTTCATGAATGTTAGGATTGTGAGTCAATCAAAGGTTTTATGTAAAGGTTTGGTGGATGATCTATCAGAGGTTTTGTGTGTTGAGTAGGTTGGTGGACTGTTAAGTCATGGTTTTATGGTGTGTGGTACGTATGTTTGGTAGGTGGTCATCCATGAATGTTACGGAGATGGATGGTCAATCATGAGTCTTGTTTGATTAGTATGTGGGTGGGTAAACATAAGTCTTGTATGTACGGTGTGTGGTACGTATATTGGATAGGTAGGGGTATGTCAATAGGACTATTTTCATGTTAGTATGATGGTATATTAAGTCATGTCTGCAGAGTGTGTAGTTTGTTTATCATGATTTTTGTATCTTTGGTAGGTGGTCTTTCAAAAGTCTTATGCTTTGGGAAGGTGGAGTGTCAATCGACAGTTGTGTTTGTTAAATTGGTTGGGAGGGTAGTTGGTCTGTAAAGATAGCTGTGTGTTGGCTAAGTGGGTAGGAGAGTCTTACTAATGTATAGGTAGGGTAATGGAGCTTGGTAGGTGTCTTGTACATGTGTGTTGGATAGGTAGATGAGCAATCAAAGGTCAAATGTAATGGAGTTTATTTACAGTATAAGTTTATAAGTTAGGTGATATATCGGAGGTACAGTGTTGAGTAGGTTGGTGGACTGTTAGGTCATGGTTTTATAGTGTGTGGTACGTATGTTAAATAGGTGGTTATACATAAAGTCTTGTTTTTGTGGGTGGTTAAGTTGTATGTTTAGGAGGATGGATGTTCATGAATGTTAGGATTGTGAGTCAATCAAAGGTTTTATGTCAAGGTTAGGTGGATTATCTATCAGAGGTGTTGTGTGTTGGGTAGGCGGGTGGATTGTTAAGTCATGATTTTATGGTGTGTGGTACGTATGTTTGGTAGGTGGTCATCCATGAATGTTACGGAGATGGATGGTCAATCATGAGTCTTGTTTGATTAGTATGTGGGTGGGTAAACATAAGTCTTGTATGTACGGTGTGTGGTACGTATATTGGATAGGTAGGGGTATGTCAATAGGACTATTTTCATGTTAGTATGATGGTATATTAAGTCATGTCTGCAGAGTGTGTAGTTTGTTTATCATGATTTTTGTATCTTTGGTAGGTGGTCTTTCAAAAGTCTTATGCTTTGGGAAGGTGGAGTGTCAATCGACAGTTGTGTTTGTTAAATTGATGTGTGATCAAACAAGTGTTTTGTGTGTATTGAGTATGTGAGTGGATAATCAAACGTCTTCTATGTAGAGTGTATGGTAAGTCTTTTATGTTAAGTAGGTAGAGTCTGTCAATAGTCTTATGTTTTGTGAATGTAACTGACCTATAAAGATGTCTGTGTGTAGGGTAAATCATGAGTCTTACTACTGGATAGGAGGATATTAGTGCTTGGTAGGTAGTTTGTATATGTATTTTGGATGGAAATTACATGAAAACTACTTTATTGTTACTTTATAAGGCGAATTTAGGGCTATAAAGCCCTCTCTGCCACTTAATTTCATAGAATAGCTGGGTGGACAAACAAAGGTTTTATGTAATGGATATGTATGTATGTATGTATGTACGTACATTTATTATTTTATGTAGGTGATCTGTCAAGGGTGCAGTGTGTTCAGTAAGTAGGTTCTCCATGTGTTTGGGTCTTTGGGAGTGGTGTATATACATTTTCAGATCGAGTATATTATAGTCAAAAGAAACCAAACTTTCTTACTGTTAATACCAAAGCTTCTACAATAGACACATTTCAACTAAGTATTCGTTTATTTGTTTAGTACGCAGATAATCAATAGCACCAGGTTTTGTTAAAATCAAGCTTAAAATGTGAACACTATGGATAATTTATTCCTATTGGCTACTTACACTTTGCCAAATGTTTGGAGTCAACTAAATAGCTATGTAGGTTAAACAATTAATTTACAAGTGTTACATCAGTTTTGTACGTTGTTTTGAGCTCAAATTAAGTTTATAAAGGTTTCTATAAGAGTATTTTAAAGAGTTTTTTAATGTTTAGGACAAATATCGTTGTTATGACACTGAATTTTAATAATTTTAGGGAATTATAACATATTTTGTACACAAATATCCCTATTTATGGACATTTAAACTAAATTTAAAGGGGTTTGGAGACTACTATGTTGGTAGTTCTTGTACTGACTTAGGTCTGGTTAAGCCTGCATAGTTTATTAAAAGGTAAACTTTTGCATATTATTATGAAAAAACCTTTAATGTTGTAAGCTGTTCAGGAATTAGGTATAAATTATTTCCATTAACATTTGTAAGATACTTGAAAATCTAAGGTGGAAGTCTAAATATTAAAGATGTTTAAGTGGTTAATTAATGGTTAATTGAATTAATATCTGTAGATTATTGAGTCTTTGTAGCAATGATATTTGTTTGTGATGGTCTTTAAACATTTTTGCAATTATTTTCATTTGTAATAACAAGGGGCATTCACTCATTTTATAGAAAGTCTATTAAAATAACAAACTTGAAGCCTTGAAAGATACTTAACAACTGAAAACATCAAACAAAGAAGAGATGATTCAAATACATGGTGTTTGTGGGACTATAATACCAATAATTCTTTCGTTTTGTTTAATAAAAGACCAGATATGGTCGGATTCTACGACTATCTGTGAGGAAATGCATTGAATGTTGTTTGATATCACTAAAATTGACCTCTAGGGTTAACATGTGGTTGATATGCAGTCCGTCTGGTGCCAATTAAAATAGCAAAAAATATTGAGGTCAGTTCCTGTGTTGTGCGAGAACTGAATGTACTGTCGGTGGCACCGAGCAAAGTAATTTAGGTTGAATAGTTCGGTTAGGCATGAGGGCTCTAGGGTAAGAGCGTTAAGCTAGCGTGTTAGGTTTAGAGGATGCCAGGTTAATACGAAGGTAACCAGAAGTAGATGGTAGTTGAAGGTAAGAGCGCATGTTAACAGAGTATTTAATATAAAATAAAAAATTAATTAAAATGGATAGGATAACAGTGTATTACAAATTATAAACAGATTAAATAAAAAGAATTACTCCTTCATTTTGAATAAATAATTAATTAAAAACGTTTATTGCGGGTTGCCTAGAGTGTTAAGTAGGGGCTTGAGGATGATCTGTGATTCGATAGATAAGTATAGGTAGGTAACAGTGTAGGAAGCCTTGGATGAGTACCCAAAGCTAAGAGCGTATGTTATCTGTGTATTTGTTAAAATTTGAGAAAAATTTAATTAAAATGGATAGAATAACAGTGTATTACAAATTATAAACAGATTAAATAAAAAGAATTATCCCTTCATTTTTGAATAAATAATTAATTAAAAACGTGTATTGCGGGTTGCCTAGAGTGTTAAGTAGGGGCTTGAGGATGATCTGTGATTCGATAGATAAGTATTGGTAACAGTGTAGGAAGCCATGGATGAGTGTCCGAAGGTAAGAGCGTATATTAACAGTGTATTTATTAAAAAGTTGATAAAAATTAAATAAGTAATCAGAGCGTGGCATTTGGGTGTGCGCCAGACCAGCAGACGACGTGTACGAAGGTAGCCGACGGTCGCCGGAAGTACCCGAAGGGAAAGACCGCCATCTTGGATCCGGTTGTCATCTTTTTACATTTATTATAGTATAAAGTCCGCCATATTGGATAAGGAATTTTTGGAGGGAATTTTAGGAGGGAAAGACGTCATATTGGATCCGGTTGTCATATTTTTACATTTTATATAGTGTATAGTCCGCCATATTGGATGAGGGAATTTTGGGGAGGGAATTTTCCCACGGGGTGTGAGTTGTTGTGGGTGGGAAAGACGCCATATTGGACAAAAAAGTGAATTTTATATAGTATATCATGGAAAAAGACGCCATATTGGACAAAGAAAGTGAATTTTATATAGTATATCATGGAAAAAGACGCCATATTGGACAAAAAAAGTGAATTTTATATAATATAACAAGGTTAACAGTGAATTTTATATAGTATAACATGGAAAAAGTTAGGTTAACAGTGAATTTTATATAGTATAACACGGAAAAAGTTAGGTTAACAATGAATTTTATATAGTATAACAAGGTTAACAATGAATTTTATATAGTATAACACGGAAAAAGTTAAGTTAACAATGAATTTTATATAGTATAACACGGAAAAAGTTAGGTTAACAATGAATTTTATATAGTATAACACGGAAAAAGTTACGTTAACAATGAATTTTATATAGTATAACATGGAAAAAGACGCCATATTGGACAAAAAAGTCCATTTTATATAGTATAACATGGAAAAAGTTAGGTTAAGAGTGTATTTTATATAGTATAACAAGGGAATTTGGGGGGAAATGTGGGTAATGTGAAGGAAATTGGGTAATTTGAGGGGAAATGTGAGGGAAATTGGGTAATTTGAGGGAAATTTGAGGGTAATTTGGGAATTTGAGGGAAATGTGGGAATTTGAGGGAAATTTGAGGGTAATTTGGGGGGAAATGTGGGAAATTTGAGGGTAATTTGTGGGGAAATGTGAGGGAAATGTGGGAATTTGAGGGAAATTTGAGGGTAATTTGGGAATTTGAGGGAAATTTGGGGGTAATTTGAGGGAAATGTGTGGGAAATTTGGGAATTTGAGGGAAATTTGAGGGGGGAGGGGGAAATGTGTGGGAAATTTGGGAATTTGGGGGAAATTTGAGGGGGGAGGGGGAGGGGGGGTGGCACCACTGCGCCGCCATCTTGGGTCCAAAGGTAAAAGTGAGTCTATTTCGCCCACCAATTCACTACTTTGCTTCTTTAACAAGCTCTACCATTACGAAAGAAACGCTTTGATATTTTGTTGACCAGTTTACTCTTAAGCACGTATTGCAATTCATCATGCAATCTTTTCGTTTGACTAACCAATTATTCGTTTTTTCAATAATAATAAAAAAAAAAGAAATTGTTGAACAATTTTTAACTTAACCCTTTAGAGTAGAAATTATTAGTAAAAGTCTTACTTTTTAGTCCATACTTTTAAAGGTCTTCTGAG
>JAQJVL010007041.1:0-2500 GCA_035578905.1 Stictocephala bisonia | reverse complement strand
AGTGTAGATGAACGAGTGTAGTCATTGTTACTATCTGAGTTCGATTTAGCTCAGAAAGGACTACTTATTAATAGCCCAATAGCCAGGGAAAATATGGGACCTACATCTTTACGTGGAATCCGAACCATGTAGTGTTGGTCCTGATTTTCAGCTAACTGACAAGTCTGACGCTCAGTTCTTTTCCCTACACAACATCCGAACCCTGACTACCATCCAACATGGACACCCCAGACTTCTCTGGTAGTGTCCACGCCGATGGCAACCATTGAGCGGATGCCATGTCGGTATTAAGAGAACCGAGCATGGAACCTATCTCCTACAATCTCCCAAACACTTTGTCCTCAAGTAGCTGAGTTACAGCACTGCGCCACCATTGTACTAAGGTGCCAGAATAATCTCCAAATTGTCTATAACATGAAAAGAAATACTTAACCAAACATACACCACATTATAAATATTGTTTTTTTTTTTGAAAATGCAATTTCTGAGATTTATTTATCATATTGTATTAATTTAGGAAAATGTTTAGTTATTTAATATATTTACAGACAACATTAGGAAATTAAAACTTCGAACTATATAACTTAAAACATATTTTTTTGTCATATATACATTAAAAGCATATTTTATATTTAAAGAAATATTGCTGATTTTATTCATAATTCTGTGTTTAAACACTGTCAAAATACATTAAAAACCTACACAAAGTGAGTAAAGAATACATGTTAAAGAGGTTTTCTGCGTAAAAGTTAGAGACTACTATTTACTGCCACTCACAGAACAAAGGTAAATTATTCCTAATTTTTGCATGTTGTAACTCTGATACGCTTGGAACCCTTTTGTTTAAAACTGTTGAAAATGTATATAATTCTCAGTTTTTAAAAATACAGTACATATCAGTAATTTAATGTATATTAAACAAACGCCATACTGAATGTTAACTAATGATAGTGTAAAATACTTAATATAGGTATTTCAATAGAAAAACAAAAACCAGTTTTGTAGTAATAGAGGTTTTGAAACACTCAGAAGAACTATAAACATATAGAATAAGATAAATAAGAAATATAAAAGTAAAAAAAATCAAATTATAAGTAAACAGTTATATTTTGAAAAAGTGCTTTAGTCAGTTAAAGAATATTTTGATCAAGCTTAAAACATTATAATAATACTCAAAATATACTTAAATTATAATATACTACGTATATTATATCTTAAAATACGTAAATTTTGTATGTTCTTACATAAATAATTAAATAAATAACAATTATATTAGAGAGTTTTTGAACATCATTTGCACTTAACGTTATTCTTAAACGTAAAATTAGGAAGACTTTTGTACTTCATTATATATTACATACATTGTACCATTAAATAATAAATTCTGTTACACTACACTATCTATACATCTGTAGTTGTCATTGTGTATGTATTGTGCCGCTAAGTTTTATATTAAATGTTATTGTTTTCTTGTTGTATGGAGAAAATTATGATTCTTCAAGCCTCTGTAGCTATGAAGAATGGTGAAATTATAAATGCTGTTGTAACTGGTTGTATGAATCCTTTTACAATCCATTTTAAATATTAATTTAATAAAATAACACTTTAATATTTTAATTTTAAATCGTATATTTTTTAATTATTTTTAATAGTATATATATAAAAGATAATTTTAAAATGAGAAAGATGAGTGTAAGCAACTTAACAAAGTTGTGTTTATGGATTTATGACCGAACGTTTTTGGAAGAAACTTTAATAATTACAGAGCAAAGTTTGGTTAAATCTCTAGGAATAAAGCCTTCCTCTTTGCTGCGCAGCCAAAATAAACAGAACTTCGGTAGAGGATCATTTAGTTAAATCAGTTCATATCATAAATCGGCCGAAAACATTAAAATTTCAGTAAAAAGTAATATGATAGCCAAAGTTAAATTTTACTGTAAATGTAATTTGTTTATGTTTACTTTATGTTATTTTGCATTTACAGTCATGAATAATAAATTGATCTCAATTTACGTGTTTTATTAATATCCATGTCACTTGGCAAACTCATGGCACTATTTTCACTTCATTCACAATAATATTTTTTCAAAACAAATTTCAATTAATACTTTTGTATTTAAAATATCCTGTAAGCCAGTACATATACATAATTTTTAATAAAACAACCTTCGAGACGCCAGGAAATGATTACTTACATGAAAACTAAGAATAAAGAATAAACACAAGAATAAATATATTTTCTAAAACGATTTATTTTCTGTCTGTCTGTATGTGTCTTTTACATAATTTATTGTATCTTAAGAACCCCTTAAGTTATTATCTTCAAACTCGGTATATGTATGAGGAATAATATGAAATCAATTAGTAAACAGTGTCAAGCTTCTGCTATGTACCATTTCAAAATGGCATTCATTTTTAGTTCTCAAAGCTTAATATCTTAAAGGTAATAATTTTAAAATTACTGCAAGATACACATAAAATGTAAAATTATATTTCCTTT
>JAQJVL010007040.1:0-25815 GCA_035578905.1 Stictocephala bisonia | reverse complement strand
TAATCTAACTAGAATCTATATTTTCCGGTGACAACCGCGTCAAGTTACTATCTACAATATTTACAAGATAACCAGACGTTTCGCCTATACTGTGATGTGGCATCCTCAGTGGTATTTTATCAACACTAATATACTTGTGTTGTGTGATGTTTACTTGTATTGTACAAAAAAAATCATACGTTTAAATCAAAAGTCTCACAAACTGCAACCCTTTTTTATTATTTCCTGTAGTCAAACATTACTTAAAATATCACAATAGCTATTTAATACAAAAGACTCAGTTACAAATTATAGGCCAATCGCAATTTTATCAGTTTTTGAGAAACTTGTACCGGAAAAAATTTAATTTAAAATTAAAATTTAATCTGGAAGATCAGTACTTTTTGAAGAGTAAATAATAGATGCCTTTTCACAGAGAAAATAGGTCGATGCCATAGAATTGGACTTCACCAAAGCTTTTGATAGAGTATCTCACGATGTCCTGATTCAGAAGTTGGAAGCATATGGCTTTACAGGGACTTTATTGAATTGGCTGAGAAGCTACCTAAATCACAGAATTCTTCAAGTGTGATATGGTGCATCCCTCTCTAAGGAGATTTTGGCGGTGTCTGGTGTCCCTCAAGGATCTCACCTAGGTCCAACACTATTCAATATGTTTATCAACAATTTTACCTCTAGTCCGAATTGCAACTATCTCTTTTTTTGGACAGTTTAAAGTTGTTTTGGAGATAGGTATCATTGAAGATTCACATACAATATTACAATCAAGTATAATTAGTATAAAACCACCCGCCCTCACATGCACGTACAGTGGTGTTGACTCACCCACCCACCCATGCACGTACAGTGGTGTTGACTCACCCGTACACGTACCACTGTACGTCTATGGGAGGGTGAGTGGGTCAATACCACTGTACGTGTATGGGTGGGTCAATACCACTGTATGTGTATGGGCGGCGAGTGCGTTAGTTAACGAATCATCTTACTGTCTCTAAGTAGAGAGTTTTGAATTCTTTTGGCACTCTTATACTAATTAATGGAGGGTATTTTAAATTGAATAATATAACAGTCCACTAGTTTGGGTGCAATAGACGAGTTTTTAAGCAATCAATGATACAATACACATACTTTAATACCACTGAACGTTAATTGGCGGGTCAATACCACTGTACGTGTATGGGTGCGTGGGCGGGTCAATACCACTGTACGTGTATTGGCGGGTGGGCGGGTCAATACCACTGTACGTGTATGGGTGGGTGGGCTGGTCAATACCACTGTACGTGTATGGGCGGGTGGGCTGGGTAGTACCACTGTATGTGTGTATGGATGGGCGGGTGAGTCAATGTCATTATACGTGTATGAGTGGGTGGATGGGTTAGGTTAGGCAGCACTTCTCCAGGATGATCTCAGCCGGGTTGCTGAGTGGTTGGAGGCTAACTTGTTGAGCCTTAATATTGAAAAATCTAGTTGTTAACTTTTCACCACATTAAGTCTCCAGTTATTTATTCCTATTCCATAGAAGGGATGTCACTACCTAGAAGTACTTATGTAAAGGATCTCACATCTAGCCTATCTTGGGATCTTCATGTCCAGAATGTATGTAACAAGGCTGCAAGCAACTTAGGCTTAATACTCAGACTCACCAAACCTTTCAATTATTTGAACTCACTTAGAACTCTCTATTGCTCACTTGTTAGGCCACATCTAGAATATTGTAGTGTGGTATGGTCACCTCACCATCTACAAGATGACATGGAGAAGATCCAGAGACGTTTCTTGAGACTGGCTGGCATTCGTCTGGGGTTTAGGTATATTGACGTTCCTACTCAAGACATTGCTTCACTTTTAAACATACCTTTACTTAGCAAAAGACGTCTTGCTCAAGATGTCCTTTTTATTCACCGTCTAATCAATGCAGAGCTGGACTGTCCCGACCATCTTGGTGAAATCTACTTCAGGACGTCGTCTGGAACCAGATCCACTGCTACTTTTGCTAAGGTCGCCGTGTCTACAGCCTATGCTGCGAATAGTCTAATGCTGAGAGCCCAGCAGTATGCCAACAACATCCCTGATACTCTGGACATTTTCAATGTGTCGCATGCAGTGCTCAAGAGAGGTCTCAACTCCTTACCTACAATTTGATTTATGATACACCAGTCTCCATATTATAGTTCTAGATATCCATTTTCACATTGTTACTCATGTTTATTTAAAACATTTTTGTTACTTAATTAATTTGTTATTGTTGTTATCATATTGTATTATTGTTTTTGTTTCAAACGAATTATTATCAAAGCCTCTTCAGCTTATTTCAATTTAATGTTTTCGTTATTACTATATAGTTACTGTTGTTGTTTTTATAAAATTATGTAATGTAATGATTAGAAGTGTGTAATTAACTGTACGTACAATATAGTCAGCTTGTTACACTTGTGTTAGTATCTTAGATCACTATGCTTTTAATTAAGTTGCTTTTTCAATTATGTATTGGTTCTGCCGTTGAAATAAATAAATACAATGAGTTACTTGTATAGCTTTCCTTCCTCTTTTTCTAACTGTATTTCCTCGTAGGTCTCTACTTACCTCAGTAACGGGAAGTAAAAATCTGGTTTCTAACTTTATTTATTTACTACTGTAAGGTGTTATTAGACTTATCTCCTTAGGTAAATTTGCTGATGCCCTATCTCTTCTAATATACTAGCCAATTACATAGTTGTATTATTTACTTTTTTTTTATTTTCAGCAATATAGAACCTAAAATGGAAGCTAGAGTTGTATTCAAATCAACACCAAAGTTTGCTGGAAGGACAACATTAGCGGCAAAGTTTTACTCTGATGAATTAGAAGACGTGGATGGATTCATTGTGTTCATGGCTGGCGAGAAACCACCGGGCGATACAAACGGTATCAGTAACAACATTGCAACTTGAACTCAACAACACCAAAGCAATTTAATTACTTAGAATAACCAATTTACTTAATGTTTAATAACCTGAGATTTGGTTCTAACTATTTTTGAGAGAATTTTTATCATTGTAATTTTTTATACGTATAATGAAATAAGTACCATGTATTTTTATTGTTCCTTAGTAATATTAATATATGTACATCTTTTCAAACATTTTTGTAAACTGTTGCTTTTAAAAAAGTACTCTCAAATCCTTAAAATAAGAGAAGCAATATTAAATCAATAATATTTTTGTATGAAAGAAACATCTTTTTTAAGCATCATTAAATTGAATGGACATTTATTATTCACATTATCACATTACTGTGTATTAGAACTAAAAAAATCTATAAAAAATTGTTACTAAGAGTGCCTATATTTACACTTAAGTCTTATTTGTGATTTCAATCTAACAGCTTGTACAAGATACAAAATCTGTTGCGTTTTAGATTTAGTTAGCTTTTGTAAAGATATTTAATATCTACTAATAAATAAAAAGCTTAGTTTATTGCGAACTATTTTACAATTATCGTATTGTTTTTTAATTTTGTATTTATTTATTATATTGACCAAACGTTTAAGTATTAAGTGAAAATTAAATGAATGTTTAATATAAAATGTATAAATTTTGTATTAAACCCTGAAATACCGTACTTAAATATTTTAAAGCATCATTGAACATTCATCACAGATGTTTATGACAGTAAAGGAATACCAGTAGGTATTATTGTAGGAAAATCAAATTCATAAATTGATTCACAATCATCATTCACTGACATTTCCGTTTTCACATATTGTCCTAGACAGCCTCCTAAATTTTTGCATAACATTCCTGGTTTTCTCTTCCTCCACTTTTCTTTTTAGCATCCTCTCTCTACACACTTGGTCCTCTCATCTTCCTCTCGGTCTTCTTCCTCTTCCTTCAGTGTTACAATCCAGGATTTCTCATCCTTTTCACATGTCCCATCCAGTGTAGAATTCTTCTATTCATTATCTCTTATAGCAGTATCACTTTCAACCTTTCTCTGGTCATTTTTGGTCTTTATTTTAGTTCTTTTGCTTAGATCACTTTTTGTCCACATCCACATTTCCATTCCATATAATAATAATATTGGTCGATAATACACCTTGTACATTAATATCTTCATTTCTCTTCCGATATTCCAATTCCATAAAAAGTGCCAATTTGAAAACAGTATTGTTATCAATATTCAGTGCTATACAAGTTACCTTCAGTAATCAATAATGAACGTATTCTGATGTTCTAAAATATGAGAATGGCAAATATATAAAACATTAGTTTTGTTTTGAAGTTTTATTTTTTGAAAGAGTTCTAGTTAGAATACTATTAAATTGTTAGTGTGATAGTACTATTTAAAAACCTCACTCCTGAAACTTAATGTTTTTACATTTCTCTAAGGATTCTAAAGAAACCTGTCTAGCTACTAGCTAGATCTCTTTCAAGGAAAGTGTTTTAACCCTCTATTTTCTTTCTAACACAAATATTCCATATTGATTTCATGTCTAATGGTAGCTGTACAAGCAGATATCTTTGATTTCGTGCCTCCAAAATAGTTTTTTATTGAAACATAATATGCATTTTTTCGAAAAATCAATTTTATGCTACTCTCTTCTCTGATCTTCTTTGCCAATATCCTTCTGATTGGTCATTTAATGACTTATATATCTACAAGACTCATCTCAAAGGAAAGGTGACTCAGATTCACTTGTACCAATTCATTTATGACTTCTAGTCAGCACTGGTGGCATTGTGCTGTAACCCAGCTACTTGGGGACATATTATTGAGGAGATTGTAGACGATAGGCTTTATGCTCGGTCCTCTTAATGGTTTCCATCGATGTGAACACTACCAGACTTCTCTTAATTTTTCCAGTCTTAGGTTTCCATGTTGGGTGGTATTCAGGGTTCAGATATTGTGTAGAGAAGAGAACTGAGTGTCATACCTATCAGTTAGCTGAAAATCAGACCAACACTATGTGGTTCGGATTCCACGTAAAGTTGTAGGCTCAAGTTACCCTCTGGCTACTGGGCTATTAAATAGCTCTTTCTGAGGAACAGCAGACCTTAGTTAATAACAATGACTACACTTGTTCATTTACACTCATTCGCCTATATCTTAACGATCAGAGTTTTATGAATGAATATTGAATACTTTCCAGTTAGTATATTTTTGTGTGGTAGCTGCCATAGCTGGGAGATCACGAATTCGTGACAGTCCAGCTACCAGATTTGTTGCTTATTTAAGAACTACTCAGGGGGTATGATCAGTGTTGGAGATTTGCTGTGGATGCGAAAATCACCTCCCTCCACTCACATTCCTCCTTAATTAGGGTGAAGGAGTACTCTGCCGGCCAAGGCACAATGTAGTTCCTGAATCATTTCCTGTATAGAAGTTTTCGTAGTATTTACAAAACCAGAAACACCCAATTCCCCCTCTTCTCAATCGCCTAATTTGTTTGTGGCGACCTACTTTGGTTGAACGAATATTGGGCTAACTATGTTAATATTGCATGGTAACACATTTTTTAGCAATATATTACCATGCAGGCATTTGCGCGGTCCCATATTACGGTTAAACCTTTGAAGATATCGATCTAAAATGACTAAAACTATTGAAACAAGATAAATTTCTGACTAGAATCACTTTTTAAAATGTCGATAACAGTTCCAGTTTTATTTTGGCACTAGTTAGAATATTGAGTAACTTCAATAACCTATCAAATCAAAATAAAGAAATCAAAAATTTTTAAAAGCCTAGTCAAAAAAGTTTCATCTTTCAATAGATATTTCATTTATAATTTTACGACAGCAAATAAAGGCATTACAATACAACTTCGATTATCTGGCAGTCCGTGTCATCCAGTTCGGCAAGTAGATAGCAACAACAATTATTTACAAAATACAATTAATCGGAAGTATCTTTCAGCTTTCAAAGGCAAATGTCGTACACAAGTGTTTCATTTTTGCACTTAGCAAATTGCAGGCGTTAGTAGTCACCCTCACTCAACAAGCAGTCGCTTGTTACTGCCTAATAATTTAATAATGCGCCTGAAGATCTGAGCTGGCAATGTTGTTTACTTTTGTTCAGTGTGGCTGGCTGGAAGAGTCCATTTCGCGAATGAGGGAAGTCGGAAGTGGAACAGTTCATTTTACGTACACATAATTTGCAGTTACATAAATGTACATATCTTTTTACTCAGTCGGAGTTTTCTTAAATTTAAGTACAAGAATTAATATTTAAGTAAACATATATAATTTACATAACATTTACCTTACAATATTTGATAGTCTAATTAAAACACAGTTGTATTTTTAAATATCTTTCGTATTGTATTGTAAAGCAGCGTCAAAGTTGGCGATAGTGATAAACATTGTTCATTACAATAGCTGCAGCGCGTGTTGCGTCATGTGCAATTGTAGGCGCCCCGATTACGCGTGCTGTCTGCAATCAGTTACTAAACGTGATTCTCCAATAACACCAAGTTATTTATGACTTATGTTTTATCCAGATTTTATCGTATTCGGCTTGACTTCGCCACATAGGCCGGATAATCGATGTTGTACTGTGTCTTGGACCGTGCAAAGCAGTTTTTACGCTATTCAGCGTGGGGGTTTCGAGCCCTCTTAACTAGGGCCACTCCAAAGCTTGCAAGAGCTTCTCTTTATTTATTATGAGAACTAATTTTCAACAAGAAAGTATAATTTTCAGAGAAGTTTAATCTGATGTTAACACGCAACAAAGTATGGACATAATATTCTGAAATTTCTTAATTTTAACACACCAAGCTGCTCGAAATAAGGTGTAACATGATCATCTGAAATGAAATGAAAAACATTTTATTTTCTGAGGCAAAGTTAGGACCATTAGGTCCTCTCTTACACTTAACCTCATAAAGAAAAATTAATACTTAACTAAAATGAGTCTATATAAAGTGTTCTTACGTGTTCACTGCTGCTGAGCACATTATTTATAAGTTAAACAACAATTTTAAAAAAATCAGAGTTTCAAGATAATTAAAACTAAACAAATTAAGCATAAAGCATGAAAGAACATAAAACAAAGAAGAAAGCAAAACTAATTACTTACATGAAAAAATAAATAAATAAACAAATAAAAAAATAAATAATAAATAAAAAAACATATATAATGAATAAAATAATAATAAATAAAAAGTATTCCAAGTTCACAACAAACATACATCACACATACACTCAGTCCAGCATCGACAGCACGGCCAAGGCCTACAACCCCCATGAATCCGCCGACAACCACTCCCTTAGTGCCGCAACAAACCGAGCTCGACTATCAATATTTCGAGTTGAAGGATCAAGTTTATTCCACAGTCTGCAGGCAGTGACAGTAAAAGATCTATTGTAAAGTGCTGTTCGATGAGCTGGAATAGTTAACATTGAAGAACCCTGACGCGTGTCCCGATTACTTATGCCATTGATTTTACTATATTAAGAGATACTCCATCCATATGGGAGAGTTGTGGCGAGGCCCCAAAACTGTTTTGAGGCCCCACGCTGCGCTGCGCATAGCCCTATTTCCTCTCTCTCTCTCGCACGCTCTTCCGTCTCTCTCTCACTTCCATCCTCTTAACCCACTCTCCCATTCTCCAGACAGCCGCCCCGCCCTCCCCTCCTCAACCCACTCTCCCATTCTCCAGACAGCCGCCCCGCCCTCTCCTTCCTCTAGTCACACACACAAACAACGTCCTGCTTTGATAAATATTGCCAACTTTTATCCGGGTTGTCTGTTATTTCATTTGCTTGCATCTCTTTCGAATAATATAGAATACTGTGTTGATACTATTACAGTAAAACTCAGTTGACATTCATTTTGAATAAAGAAATATTTATAACTGAATAAATTAAAACAACATATTGATTTATATGATTAACACACCATGTATTTGTAAATAGACACACTTGAATAGACCGCTAACTTATCGGCAATGCTGGCGATAATTACTGCTGATTTAAGTAAACATTTTCATATTATATAGCCCATCTGAAAAATCTTTATTCATTGCATTTTAACCATCGATTAGGTGATTAAATCGACTGTTGGACTAAATCATTAATTTTTTCGTATTCGGTAATTGATTAAAAAATAAATTGTTTTCAAATCCAATCAATGACTCCCATTTCAATTATGAAATTAATCTGCAAATATTCCAGGAATATTTAATATAGTGAAATATTAAAAAATGTGACATTATTTATTTCTTTGGCAAAATAAATATTGAAATAGGCCTATGATATTTATATAGAATAATACTGGGCAAAATATAAAACCCAGGTTAGATTAAAATGTCGTGATAGGGTTAGAAAAAATCATAACAAAACCACTAATCTACTTGTATACAAGATAAAAATAGCTTTCATCTTATGGCCTGACAATCTGTGTATAGGCATTAATTTTAAAATAGCATTATTTATCTTTTTATTATAAATGTCTGTTTTATTATTACTGTCTTTAACATTAACATATTTTTTGGTTCCAAGTAATTACATGATTGTTTGTAAAATATTTCATTGTTTGGTGAATGGTCAGTTTTTTTAAGAATTATAAAGTTATGACTATTATTACTTCTTGAGAAAAACAATCTCAATGTCAATTGAAATTGGTTAGGAAATATTATCGTTATAGAATATAACTAACTAGACTACTGATTTAGTCAATTTTCATTATTTTAATCAGGTTGAAATTATTGTAAATTTTGTTTATGTCCCCCTTCCAAAAATACCGTTCTATAGCATTGATTGAATCAGACCTTTGTAAAAAGTATGTCTAAGGCGAATACAATTAAAGTTAACACATCTGGTTTTCATGCACGTTTCTATTATTTTACTAGATGTGAAAGTATGGATAAATTGCAATTTATTTATATTTTCAATTTCTCTGGAAAAGACACTCTGGAATTACACTGGTAACACTTCACAAGTAGCGTGACCAGCAATAACATAAGAAATAACTAATTTTAAGTAACTACAGAGTCTATATAATAATAAAATAAACTATAGCCGCACTCTGTGGCGTTTTTCATTATAGCACTTCGAATATGACTTATTTACACAAGTGAGAATAAACAGAACAAACAATGCCAAGAATAAATGAATTTATTTCCAACTAATAATGGCAATTATCTATTTACATAGTACTTATTTGGAAATTAACTGGCCACTATATCGAGTTATGTGACCAGTTTGATTAAAGAAAAAATATATATTTAAAAAACATTTAAACATATGAGTCTAGCAATACATATAATTGCATAATAGAAGACACACAATCGGCACCTGCAGTGTTTACATTCCTGAAAATATAATTCAATTAAAGTATAAAAATAATCTAAAACTATAGACACAAATAACTCAAAAACGTGAACAAGAGAGTTGTACATGTGTTTTATGACAATGGCTTTTAGTCAAAAACAAAACAAACAAAAACATAATTTTATATTATATCAATATTAAAATTCCTGAAAATATAATTCAGTTAAAGTATAAAAATAATCTAAAACTATTGACACAAATAATTCAAAAACGTGAACAAGAGAGTTGTACATGTGTTTCATGACAATGGCTTCTAGTCAAGAAAAAAAATCATTTTATGTTATATCAATATTAAAATTCCTGAAAATATAATTATGTTTTATTTTTTATTAATTAAAAATTAAAGAATTATTTTTCTTTAATATTGGAAAAACTGAACTTAACTTCAACATTTCAGAGAAAATGCCAGGGTAGTACTAAAACTGACGCTAATTACCAGTACTGAAGCGATTTCATCTATAATGAATTTTAATAAATGAACACTAATCATATCAAAACCTGTTGATTTTTTATTTTTTAAATTTTTCACTATTTTTTTTATTTTATTTACAGTAGTTGACTCTATAAAGAATGATTGTGGATAAGAACGAATAGGTGGGAGAGTCGATGTGGGAACTGTACGAGGTCGGTCGGCTTGGACAGCGATGAGGTATTTGTTTATCTCATCTGCGATAACGCTTGGGTCTGTCGTGATTGTTCTGTCTTGTAACTCAATGCGCTCTATTTTCTTGTTTGAGGCCTCTCCTGTCAAACTATTTATTACTTTCCACTGTTGTGATATGTTTCCATTGAACTAACAACTATATAAATAACTAACAAAACAGAACTAACAAAACTATATAAACAAATAACTATTACAAATTAACAATAATATAGTTAAAAAATAATACGTAACTTTGGGTTTTGTGCATAACTTTAATAATATGGTTTCAAACTGAAGCCACCACCAAATATATATATATTAATGATAAGCATACACTTTCAAATAAGGTAAATTAAATTAATCCTAATTAGAAGAACAGGGCTCTTTATTAATAGCCAAACACTTCAACTCTAAATCTGTGGGGAGTTATTTAGGCTATACATGTTTAAAAATTATTGTAATTTAATATTAACATTTAAATGAATGGCAAACATACTTATATTAAACATCTGCGGTTAAAAAGATAAATAAAAGTCAAACAAATTATATTATTTACAGTTATTTAGCTACAAATTAGATTAATTAGGACATACATTAATTACGGTGATAATTTAAATCACTAATGAGAGATAGGAAGAGGGTCCTATGACAAAACATCCGAGCTGCACCTAAAACGTTACAGGAAAACGTTACAGGAAAAACTGAACGTTAAGTTCAGCTGATATAGATAATTATTATATTTTACCAATAACCAAGAAGTTATAAGCACAGAATAATCAGATATGTGCTTATTTTGTAGTATAAGTTTGGTGCTATTCGGAATCAATCAGACCAGTGACAGACAATTCAAGTTATTTTTGACGAATTGTGATATTTACGGAAATATTTCTATAGCATAGCTTGTGGTCTAAGTTGCATTTTTGAGCGGCCAAGACTGGACGGACTATCTGAAATCGGTATTGCGCGCAACTCGAGCACTGATTTAAACTCCATAATAGACTCCGTAATAGACTCCATAATAACCTACAACAAAATCATGCATTTGCTTTATAGGTTTGACCTACACCTTTCACTCACTTCTCTAGTCAAAGTGAAAATATGTTGGTAATGAAAGGTTATATTTGAGATGTACAGTATATATCAATTTTGTCCCATATGTACATGTTATGTACAAAATCAATTGTTCAAAACATAATACTAGTGTTGAGTTGAAATAATAATAGAAATGTTTATTAATTTAACAATACTCTTAATTTCATCTACATCTGGTTGAGTTATAAAGAAAGAATGTTGATACTGTAGTAAGTACGTAGAGGTGGAAGGGTATTGGAATGTACAACATCTGGATGGCTAGACTTGATTGCGATAAGGTGATCGTTTATCAGCAATGACGGAAGGCAAGATGGAGGGGAGACAGCAGTAGACCAGTACTTCCGGGCGAGTCTTAAGAGAAAGAGAGAGAGAATGGGGGAATAAGAGGGAGTGATTAGTTCCTTTACTGCTCACAGGTTGTGCAACCGAACAGTCGAAACTGGAGGCAATTTCCGACAGGTTGCAGCACGGTCGCTCCCATTTTCCGTGCCTCAAAATTTAACATTGGATGGAACTATCTTCTATGTATAGTAAAATCAATGCTTATGCTGAAGTTAAACACAAAATTTGAAGCTAAATAAGAAATTTTTGGATTGAAGAACATTGTACAGTAAAGATAAAATTTTGACCTTTCTGTACTCAAGTAACTTTAGTAAATTTAGCCGTCTGAAGTAAGGAGTGATATGTTCATCTCGACGAAGATTGAAAATATAACGTAGACAGTAGTTCTGCGCTCGTTGAAGTTTATCAGAAAGATGGGTAGGCATGTCATTGATGACAATGTCGCAGTAGTCAAAGTGGGGAAATACAAGAGTTTTTACTAGCATAATCTTAACATCTAAAGGTAAACAGTTATAATATCTCTTAAGAGTGTGAATACCAGCAAAAACCCTATTACATGTTAAAGATACATGATCAGACCATGTAAGTGTAGTATTAATAAGGAGTCCCAAGTTCTTAATTTTGTCACAGTAGTTAAGTGATTTATTATCAATAGAGATACGGGCTACTGTATCAAGATCAATCTGTGCCATCAGTCTGTTATGTCCAATAATAATAGGTTGAGTCTTGTTGTTGTTCAGTCTTAAGCTGTGCCTGAACGCCCAGTCACCAATAGATTTAATGTCAGAATTCATTCTATTAACCCCTTCATTTAAGTCTGATACATCAACGTGAGAGTATATTTGTAAATCGTCAGCATAAAGGTGATATTTACAGTGAGAAATGCTGTTGGACAAGTCATTGATGTACAAAGTAAACAGTAGAGGTCCAAGTACAGAGCCCTGAGGGACACCTTTGGTTACACTTCCCCAATTAGAGTATTCGTTATTCACATGTACACGCTGATGCCTGCCAGTCAGATAGGACTCAAACCAGGAAATACTGTCAGTCGAGAAACCAAGATGAGAAAGTTTGACTTTGAGCACTGGATGATAGACACAATCAAACGCTTTAGAAAAATCAAACAGAGTGAGCAATGTCACTTGTCTGATGTCCATAGCTTTTCGAATATCCTCAGTGATATATAGAAGTGCAGTGGTGGTACTGTGATTTCTCCGAAAACCTGACTGAAACTTACTAAGAAGATCATTACTAGAAAGATAATTACATACTTGTTGGTGAACAATCCTCTCAAGACATTTAGAGAGCGCAGGTAAGATACTGATTGGACGATAATCAGATGGAGAAGATGGAGAGGACGTCTTGGCGATTGGCCGAACAATCGCTGATTTCCAGGCAGATGGGAATATTGAGGTTGCAAGTGATTTGTTCAGGATTGTCGTGATAACAGGTAAAACTGCGGGGATTATAACTTTTAATAACTTCATAGAAATGTTGTCTGCCCCAATCGCATTACTTTTAATCATCATAATGGATTTATAGACCTCATTCTCATTTGTCATAGTTAAAGTAAAATATGAATCACGAGGAGTTGGAAGCTGAGATCTTAGATGATCTGAAAATACAACAGCCCCAGTGTTATCAACAGGGAGATTAATATAGTAATTATTAAGCTCATTAAGATTTACTGAGATGGGACTATCAGGTTTAATCCTGGACACCCCCAACTTCTTGATCATACGCCAGCGTTCAGTAGATGATTTATTTTCAGTGAAATATGTATATATGTACCTAGCTCTTGAATTTCGCATTTCTTGTTTAACTCTATTTCGTAGATGTTTATAGACATTTCTATCAATGAGGTCCTTAGTCCTCTTAAATTTCCTATGGATAGAGTCACGCTGGGCCATTAAATGACGTATGGCAGGAGTGATCCAAGGGGAAGGTTGCCTGGTTATTCGTTTGGTTACAACGGGGGCATGTTTGTCCAGTAGATTGACAAAAATACCATTGAAGTTGTCGACCATAATGTTAACATCATTAGCAGATAAAACTGTGTCCCAATTCAAATTTCTAGCATCTGCTAAAAGGTTAGCAGGGTTAATACTTTTAAAATTTCGAAAAGAAACAAACTTAGGCACGTGCTGTGGCGATGTGATTTTATAGACACAGTACAGAAGGTCATGTTTTGATATCCCTGGGACAGACAACTGGCCATGATGTGCAATTCGAGTTGAGTCACTAACTGCTAGCAGGTCAATCAAGGTGTCAGAGTGATCAGTGTGGTGAGTGGGCTGAAAAGGGAGTAAAGTTAAGTTACTTGAGTAAAACATAGTGGCAAGTTGTCGTTTGTCATACGTGTCTCGTCCCAGTAAATCAGTATTAAAATCACCCGTCACAATGACATGACTATACCGAGGCATCAGTCTTAACAGGACACTTTTGAATTCTGCCAAGAAGCCCACTTTAGGTGGTCGGTAACAAAGTCCAAGGAGCATATGAACACCATTAAGTGATATATCCATAAACATCCACTCAGGTCGAAATGGTCTTGAGGTGTCAGAGATCTCCAATACCTTAGTAGTAATAGAGGACCTGATGTAAACCGCTGTGCCCCCACCTCCAGAAAACAGACGGTCATTACGATAGAGAGTGTATCCTGGTATGTCTACAGAAGCTGAGGGTATGTGAGGCTTGAGCCACGATTCGGATATAAGAATACAATCACAAAATGGAGTTCTAAATAGTGAGCGGATTTCATCAATATGACAAGGTACAGACTGAGCGTTAATATGAACTATCTTGCAGAAACGGCGATAAGGTGATAAGGAATGATAGAGAAGTTGCTCAGTGGAGACGTCGGGCCCGGGCCTATCATCTCACTGTAGGTAGAAAATGAAACTGCTATAATAATTCTAGAAACACTGCAGCCTCTTCAACAGTCATATTGTTAGTGATAATGGCACAGTATTTGAAGTGAGTTAACACCAGTCTTAACTAGCATGACTTTGAGACAAAGCCCTATAAACTATGGATGCAAGCAAAGACTCTGTTGCACGTTGCAGTGTTCCCCTTCAATGTCTTATTCATTAAGGCTAAGGTTATTTATACTCTGTCACAGTATATTCCAGTGCTTAGTTACTCAGTTTTATTTATGGAAACTAATCTTAGCTAGACCAAGTTTTACCATAAATTCTTCAAAAAACAAAACAGAATTTCATTACTAGTTCCATCAGTTAGTTAGTCTCATACCTCCTCTTCTATATTGACAAGTAATGACCCACAAATGATAGGCCAAGAACATTTGTAGCACATGATGTATAAATAGGGATCTGAATTAATTATCTTTTTTAAAGATAATTAAGCTCAGCAGTAATGATAGCTCTGGAATGTAATGTCAAGGTGTTCAAATTTTCATTACTTCGGACATATCTTAAGAGAACAGTAGAACCTGTTTAATCTGAATGTCCACTAATCCGAACGCAATCATGAGAAAGAAAAAATGTGCATGTCTTCATTGATTCAGAAGAAAATGACTTTTTTGTAATTACTGGAGTATGTATTGATTATTTTCCAGTTTTTCTATAAATATCTACCAGGTTCAGTTTCTCATTTTTATTATAAAAGCAACATTATCATATATATATATATATATATATGATAAGCATCATATATAAACAGTATAATGTTGATTTACTGTAGTTAATGTTAATATTGTATGTACTTTGTTGTATAAACAATAGTCTTTTAAACTGCAAAGCATTTCTCTCTTTTCTTTAACCCTTAAGTATCATCTATTTTAGCCATATTTTAATTTTTAATATGAAAATAACAATATGTTGTTCTGTAATCCCAACATCCCCGGGTTTAATTAGTTCGGATTAAAGAGGTTCTACTGTAATTGTATACTGAAAGGGAAGACAGCATAAAATTAGTTACAATATAAGAATAAGGTATTATAATTATAACTAATAAATTAAGAAAAGCATTTTATTTTAACAAACAGAGAAAAGATAAATTACATTTTTTGGTTACAGTTAAAATCACTAACACTAATTTGATGACCTTTAAAAATACATTTGGAAGGATATTGCCAGAGGCTCCCAAAATCCTGAACTGATTATTTGCTTTAAAGCTTTGATATTTCCTATTTACAGAATTGTAATTTGATTAGAACTGTATCGGATGGCGTTGCACAAGTTGATCACTTGTTGATTCAACTCTCTGCACATCAACTTAAGGTTGAGCAATGCAACAAGTAGGCAACTTGTACAATCTATACACAGTGAACATCTACCTGGTCATACCAGGATTATGATTTTATAAACTATTTGATAGATTTTTTATTTAATTATAATTCACAGAAATGATTGCTATTTTTTACAGAGAATGAAAATATTATTTCAGCATTTTTCAAACACCATAATATCCTAGAACTTAAAGCTATAAAAATGTGACTAATCAAAATTAATACTCTATGCTATATCAGGATTTCAGTGTTTTGAAATATATTAATGAAGAATTAAGTAATGTTTACTAAATGTAATATGATTAATTGTACTAGAGGAAAGGTATCAATTACATGATTTCATAAAGAATTTAGTTGTTAAGGTTTTTCTGGATCCAGTTCAAACAGATACTATGCCAATTATTCCTTTGTATAAAATAATTAAATAAGCAAATACCATCCAACTTAATAACAAGAACATAGGAATTAACCAACAAGCAGTTACAAGCATGAACTTGTGTATTGTTGACTTATTTTTAACAATACACTTTTAATATTTCTCAACATAATTTGTTACTATACAAGTCAAGCAATACAGGTAGGCAAGTTCAGCTAAAACATTGTTAGTACAACTCTGCTAACAATCCAATTTTAAGGAACTTTTGGATTATGTTTATAGGATCATTGCTAACGTCATATCCGAATTGTTAATGAATTGTTTACCAAAAAACATAAGGATTTTTTTTATTTTTACCTCAACACATTTATTACTTAAAAGAATACTAACATTTCTAATTTTTTTTTTTAATTTAACAATAATATTTGATCGAACACCCTTAAATGATACTGAAGATAAGATTTGATAAATCATAGGTTATAAACATTGTAAAATACTTGAAAATTTTGATAGGCATTGGATGAAAATTTATTAATGCTTGAAAATGAAATATAATTAAACATTTTACATAAAAAACATGCTACAGTATGGTTATGAGCATTGTCCTTATAAGTATCAATCCAAGATCCTTATAAGTATCAATGAAAGTGGTTATATCGATTTCACTTTCCTGTATCTAATAAACCGTTATACATTATTATGTGATGAACAAAAGTAACAATTTCATTGATAAATAAAAGTCAGAGATAAGTATTCAAAACAGTTGTTTCATTATAGTTTGGAATCAAAGTCAACGCTGGCCAAACTAGTTCAAATTCAGTATTGACACAGCAATAAGGCACAATGAGGTACAGTTTGCACAGCCAAGTTCTAGTTGTTATTTTAAACATAGTTGCAAATTAGGATTTTCTAATTATAGATTGAAAGGATATTACAGGAAAAAGGTTATCACTAGCTCAGTGCAAACATAAAACATAAATATATATATAATATCACCAATGGCGTACTAGGCCTTGCCTTTAGGGGGGTGGGGGGAGGGAAAAGAAAAGATTTAAGAACTCACTGAACCAGAGGGGAGGTTTAAACAGAGGGAATTTCGTCTTTTGTGCATTTAGGATAGTTCACTTATTAAAATGTTTAGTTTTTACAAAATTGTATAGTACAGGCTAGTTAAATAAAGTAACTTTATTTAACTAGCCTGTTTTAAGACTAACTTAAACTGTTTAAGTTAGTCTTAATATGTTGTTAGTTTAAAGAATTATTATCAGTTATATTGATTGGCTTGAATAGATGATTTTTAAGCGCAACAAAAACATTGAACAACAACAGTAGGCCGCATGTCTTACACATTATATAAGAGTTATATATAATTCTTCCTGGTGAAATATTCTTCTTAGTATGTAAACATTTAAAGTGATCTGTTGAATATTGATTAAACAGCAAAACTATTAATTTAAAATAGTCTGTCAAATAAAACTAAGATATTTCATTTCAAATATTACAACAATCAAATGTTTTGCTCCTAGGCGATTTTTTTCATCTTTTGTGATTCTGGGGAGTTTTATCCCTCTCATCCCTCCCCCAATAGTCACCCACTTTATATCACGATTTTTTTGTCAATTAGAATAACCCAAATTTAATTTTAGTGCACATTTTTTATATAAACAAGTAAATTAAACATTTATAGAGATTTTATACATTTCAGGCATTTAATCTTACATTTATGTAGACCCCTATCTAGATCTTTGAAAATTATAAACATTCAGTTGCTCCAAATCAATATTAATTTATCATTTATTATTATCGTTTTGATTTTAAGAAACTATTTGTAACAACATTTGGTAACAAATAAGGTAATATATTATAAACAATTAAACACTTTTACTGAAATGTACATAAAATTACAATAATTTTAATCAACAGTGTTACAAGTTTTCATTTGTAAAATTCAATGTGTTCAGAACTCTTTACTAAGAAGAAATGTGTTATTTTTATTCAGTTTCAATTAATAAAATAATCAACTGATAAAAACATTTAAAAATACCACAAGCATTATAAAATGGTAACATTAATAATTTCCTGCTTGGTTATGTGAACTTACATTTATTTTTTTATATCAAAACATCCAAACAAAGAAGTCAAACAAATCAAAGGTTTCTCAGTTCAAGGAACGTTCAAGATTTCCATGTTTGAATCTTGGTTTATTATATAATTTAATATATGATGTTTTAAAATTGATGAATTAAATTTACTATGATACGTGGGAAAATTCACAATTTGCACATACCCAAGGACCAACAGGAAAATTATGTATGGGAGGATCTATGCAGCTGAGATGGTAAACATCAAAGCAGACATCACAGTAGAGCATATCATTGGTCCTACTACCACTCGAACAAACGCAGCAAAACTCGACTGATGCTTCAGATTCATAATCACTACTTGAAGGACTAACAGTATCATCGCTTTCCAATAAATCACCAACACCCCAGCCATTAATCATTCGTTGAGTATTAAAGACAGGAATTTCTTCAACAAAAGCACTGTCAATTGACGAATGAACTCTTATGGAACTAAATTGTTGCCGATCTACGGGGCAAGTGTTATTGTTTCCTGCCCACTCCTTAATGCAGGTTAAACAGAAACAATGATCACAATTTGATGGTTTGCCAATAACTTGCAAATTAAATCGTTTCAAGCAGATTGGACAAACTTCAGTTCCATCGTCTGATTCTGAAAGTGAGTTTTGATTTTCAGATTTATCATCTTTATCAGACTCTATGATAGACTTCACTACTCTTTGATTCCTTGGTCTTCTTATTGGGATTTCATCCTCGGAGTCACTTGAGGAAGAAGTATTGCTTTGGAAAACTCTTCTATTACGATGTCTTAAGCCACGTGGTCTAATATCACTATCATTAGAATCTGAATCACTATTAATTTGTGATACTCTGACTGACCAATCGTCATTTTCCATATTTCCAACCGACATACTCCACCCACCATTTAATACGACTCTTATATGAGTCATATCATTGTTATTTTCCATTCTGTTACGGCAACTCCTTAAAATGCCACTGTACCTGCTTGTATTAGGTCTGTTTTGGCTTTCCTGTGACTCTTCGTTGTTGTTTCGACCTAACTGTAATCTCATGACGGATTCATCATTACTAGTATCTTCATTACTACTTGAGAACAACTTCATTCTTTTCTTTCTCCTTTGAAATCCAACAGGCACTCCAATGTCTGATGAGTCAGTTGAACTTGAATTTTCAACTCTCATGCATCTTTTGCCAGATCTTCTTTGAATAGCATCGTCACTACTAGATGAATCAGTTCTATTTCCATTATCTTCGTTGATTTCAAATCCTTGGAATGATAAATCTTCTTCTGCACCCTCACTAGTGTTACATGAGTCGTAATCACTAAGGGCTCTCATAGAACCGTGTCTGGGTGGATGCACAATTTCTTCTGTTTCACTGTTAGACGTCTCATCGGTGTTAATGATGTGAACTTTACTACGTTTTCTCATGTTATAGCTTTTACTAGAGTTTGAAATTTTAGAAATACTGAAATAAGTAGGCCTAACTGACAAACTTAATCTCGTATTTTGAGAGCTTTCATCTTCAGAACTCTCAGATTCTATTGGCAGACTCCTCCTCTGTCTTCTAATCATTATTAGATTTCAATTATCTGTGCAAACACTGAAAAATATGTTTCATAAGTAATCTGAATAATTATTGTTATATGTAATAAAACAAGTAATATAGCTTACTAATGTAATAAACAATTAGTAATAATAAGGTATTAGAGAAAAGAAATATAAAATTTAACTTTAGAAAAGTTATTCAGTAAAAAAAAAAAAAAAAAAAAAAAAGAAACGAAAATATACATTTTATAGGCTTTATAAAAATTAAGTTATTCTTCTCTGATTTCACCTGAGAAGTCTAAATGAAGCCAACATTTTGAGTGCTGTAAATTCGTATCTTTGTATTTCCTTGGAAATTTTCTTATTTACTATTCCTGATATTATTAAGGAGCTATCACAATCAAAACAAACGTAAATGTTACCTGAATTGTGCAGTGAATTGTAAATGCTAGTCCCAACATCATTATGTTACAAATGAGGATAAATTGCAGATCATTAATTTGATAGTAAATAAAAACTACTAATAAAAATAATAATGTTGACTTACACAAGGAAGATATGACAAGTTACCCCCGCCTGCTTTGACAAGTCCATTTTTTTTATTTGTTGGCTCATTGGACTAACGGCTTAATGTGAATTCCAAACCACAAGAGCAGTACAGGGGTAAAAACTGTTATGCTCACACCGGGAATCTAACCCGGACTGGCTTCATGGTAAGCCACAGCCTTAGCCCCTCAGCTACAGCTGCTCCAGAAATGAGTATTAACAAATATTCATGTCTTACTATTCTATCCTTCAAAATAATTAAAACAACAAAAATGTTGACCTTAATCTGTAATCTTCTAATCAAAATATGGTTAGAAACCATTGTATTTGGTTTTCATGTATCAAGCCGATACCAACAGTACCAAATTATACTGCGTTCCAGTTATCACAGCCGAATAAAAATTAATCCACAAAAATTACAAGAACTTACAAAATAATTAAATTACAATTTTGAAATTTCAAGGTTATGTTTGTAAACTATTGAAAATAGTTTGCTTAAAGTTTAATTTACATCAAACTCCAATTCAATTTTTTATGATTTTACAAGTTAAGTTTTACTTGTTTGTAATTTGATCAACATGTAATAAATAGTAATTGGAAAAATATTTAATAATAATAATTTGGTAATAATATAAACTCTATGTTAGAAATAAATTATGACAAACCTCTCAACCTTTCTATGATAATATTAAGTAAAACAAAACTTAAAACAACTATTTTACCTTTATTTAGAAGCTCAGTTTTGTTAAAAAAGAAAGATAATGGTTCAAATTATTATTTCCACTTTCCCTAGGATGAAGTCCAATATGTAATCTTCTTACGAACTTTCAGGATTGTTATTATTATTTTGGGTAGTCTTCTAAAACAAAACACAAGAAAAAAATAAAAGACAATATTTTGTTCAGCTATGTCAATTAGTACAAGAGATTAAATTTAGGTGAAGCTTACACATACAGATTTTTGGGCAGCCAAAATCATAATTTATAACCTTAAACCTAGAGTCATAGACTCGAAAATCCCAAGAAATGACTATTGCACCAATCTTCTAAAGAGACTTACAAATAATATCAACCTTAACCCTTGTGTCAAAGGCTCAAAAGTCTAAAGGAGTTACTACTACACCAACTTTCTAGATGGGATGCCAAGTAATATTAACCTTAACCCTCGAACCAACTAATTGGATTTTCCCAAACTGCCATTTACTGACATTTTTCCAACAATTAGTAAAATTATATAATAAGTTGTGGTATTATTTTAATAGAAATAAATCAGGCTATTTTACAATAATATAATATTAACACTTTAAGCAAAAAATACTTGTTATGTGACCTGATATCTTTAAAAAATTTGTTTGATAAAAAAGATGGGGGTCACCTGGGAAACAATATAATACAGCTACGTTCTAAAATTACTTTGATGTCAATTGCCCTAAAAATAGTAATAATAATGTAACTATACATTAACAAGCTTATACATGTACCACGGTGGAAGAAGCTTTCACTTTGCCAACTCAACGTTTTTATTACTATTTTCCACTGTTCCTTTCAACTCAGAAAAAAAACAAACACATTATTGTGAACAATATTCCGGTTTAAAAGATATTTTAATCATGCCAATATCGTTAATAGGTGTGCTATAATAAGAGATTATATCTGACGGTGTTATACGGCTGACATCAAGCCGTGTATCGACTGTGGTAACTGGACTGGATTACTCGATTTTCATTTATTCTTTTCCACTTTTCCTTTTCTCTCAGAAACAAAACAAGCATATGTTTGCAAACTGGAACTCCTCCTGTTTCCAAAGATGTTCAAAACATTCAACTTTCGTAATAGAGCTGCTATAATAAGAGATTAAGCTGATATAGGTGCTACTGACATAAATTATGTCGGCTGGCTAGGTTAGGTTAGAGTGTTAAACCTAGTGTTGAAGGCTCAAAAGTCCCAAGGAATTACTACTGTACTATGCACTAATCATCTATAGGTGATTCCAAGAAGTTTCAAACTTGAACCTAGTGTCGAAGGCTCGAAGGATTTACTACTGCATCAATGTTCAATAGAGAATTCCAAGTAGTAGCAACCTTAAATCTAGTGCCGAAGGTTCGAGAGTCCCAAGGAATGACTACTACAGCAATGTTCTATAGGGGATTCCAAGTAGTATTAAAACTAAGCCTACTGTCGAAGGCTGGAAAGTAAGAAGGAAAGACTACTTGTGCCGTTAGCATAGTTTACCATCATCTCTCTCGGACAGCTCAGACTTCCTCTTTGTTTTGATTTAGTTTTAGTGTCTTTGTTTTCGTTTTCCGTGATTTAATTTCTTTGTCTTTGTTGTCTGTTTCTGGTTCGCCATTCTGGCTACACTTCTCCAACTTCATGCTTGGTTACTAGAATATTTTGGCCCTGGCTCCGAGGTCGAGTGTGATGGATGGGCACCTGCATGGCTTCTGACTGCAGTTTCCTGGAGGCACAGCGTGTTACCTACGGGCTGGACCAAGCCTCCTACTTTGCGACCCAAAGGGACATCCACATTTCCTTCTTTCCGTGCTGTCCATCCAATGGCCTCCATGATGAAGGCATCGACCCCAGTTTATTTTCTGGCCCTTCTGACCTCCACAATGAACATTAGTTTGAACATTTTATTTTGTCTTTCTATTATTTTGTAGTTATTGTTCAGTATTGTTTTCTTGTTGATGGTTTTCTCTTGTTTATTTGTTGTTGTTTGTTATCTAATTTATTATTGTTATATTTTTTCAGAGTTATATATTGTATATATTTGCAAAAAAATTTTTAGGCTTAACCTATATTGAATTACATTTAGACTGAAGCATGTTTTTTGTACCGTTGCTATTTGTCAATCTTGTTTTTTTTCCTCGAGACTATTTGTAATATTTATATATATAATATAAATATCTGCTATTGTTTATAAAGATTATGATAACTCTCCACAAACGGTCAACGCCCGTTTTGTCTGTAAACGTTAATTTCTTTATATTTGTCACTTAATATTTTTTTAATATTAATGAATATTAATATTAATTTTTAATGAATTTAAAGCTTTTTTTAGTTTTATATAATTAAAAATATTTTTGCCTTTCAACTTGTGTTTACTTTGTTCTGTTTCCTCCTGCACCCACACTTGATAGGCCCAGTAATGATATTACGAGGATGAGTTGCAAACTGCACCAATGTACTAAAGGGGATTTCAAGTAGTATCAACCTTAAACCTATTGTTAAAGGCTTGAAAGTCTGAAGGAATGACTACTGCACCAACGTTCAGTGGGGTGCAGTAGTCATCCCTTGATGTTGATATTACTGCATCAAGTAATATCAACATTAAACCTAATTTCGAAGGCTCAAAAGTCCCAAGGAATGACCACTGATCAACATTTTATAGCAGATTACAAGAACACGCAATTGTTTTTTACAAGTTTGAAATAATAAAATGACCTGTTTTGAAGAGGAAAACCAAACTGTATCAAGTTCTGTAAAACCTTGAATCTTTACAGATTTTGTAACTTTTTTTTCCAAGAGCCAATCTGTAAACAAATGTTCTCTAAATCAATTATTTTTTATTAAAATATGGGGAAAATATGAGACTACTTTCCGAAAGGAATTTCGAATCCATGGTTAAATGTGTTTATTAAACCAGGAATTATTCACTGCCTGAGACTATACCGATACGAAGTGGCATATACTTAAGTCGGAGGGAAGTACGGTACACAGTACGGAAACTCAGACCTCGATTTTAATATGTGTTTGAATCTCATTAAAACTCTTGAGCAGCTTAAAATCAAATATGATTCAAGGCTGCTCATACCAGAACTATGAACAAATTTGTTTTATGTAGTTAATTACTGTATTTTATATATTGAATTATTTTTGTAAAATATGCAATAGCTTTTAGCAAAACCTATAGCATACAAAAATGTCAAAAGTCAGTGTGATCGTAATTTTTATGTGAGTTTTACCTAAATTTGTTATATACATTTTAGGTAACTAATATAAGCAACAAAACATTTATGACAATACATGTCTTGTTTTTATCGTTAACAGTAAAATTCATTTAATTTATCTAAAATTTCATTATATGTTGAGAAGAATGACCCTTTCCCAAACATTACATTTTCACAGATTCATTCAAGATGTGACAGACTGGTACATTTGTTTTATCTTGGAATTTTGTTGAAAAACTTATTTAATTTAGCAGTATTTTTTACAGAATTTGATGTCTTTGTAAGACAAAATCTCATTATTTATAAATCAATTCAGACTGATCAAAATATAAACATATGTATTGAATCTATCTTAAATTTATGTTTTTTTCTAAGGTCATTGTTACTTAGGTGTAATAGTGTATATTATATCCTAAAATAGATTATAATGTTCACATGTTTTATACTGTAGCCTTAACTTGTTCATGCATATCATCGTCTTCATAAACCATACAAAATAAATTGTTTCCTATTCACAATTATTTTTGAAATCTTTATTTGCTCCAAATATGCTAGGCTTTTGACAAAATGTTTGTCTTGAATGTTTATCACCTAAAATAACATATCTTACTAAATAAGTACTACCTGACAACTTGCTACAAACTTTTATTTCATTATTCAAATAAAATATATATAATAACTAGTTCATTTTTATTTTCATGTATTTTATCTAATTATCTAATAATCCCAGACACTATTATATTAGTCTATATCTAAAAGCATAGGGAAGAATATTCATCCTGTTTTCAGTAGAAAGTGCTCAAACTGCGATTCTCACATCACATAAGGAGAACGAAGTGAAGATGACTACAAATGAACAGAACATGGTCTCTATTGCCATCACGCAACAAGCTAAGCAACCAGTGAGCGTTTAGATTTAAAGATTTAAAGGGAGAGGCAGGAGAGGTAAGATATGGGAAGAACAATACCAGAGTAGAGAGCCTTGGAATATGCAGGTATATTCCGTGTGCACCAGTTTAATTTTTCAACTCTTGAATGAAAATTGCTATAGTTTATGCTTTCCCTATTTATTAATATGATGTGTGATTAATGCATCCAACAGCTAAACAGTACAACTAACTATCAGATTTTTTCAAATTCACCACCTTTCATTTTTTTTAAATTCACCAATGTTTGATGATATTTTTTGATGTGAACTATTCTAAACAGTTGCGTAAAGAACGCTTACGTTTTTAGTTCCCTGCAATGTGAAGTTCATGCAGTGTCATGACAAGAAGTAAATTTGTCATGGATCTGGTACACTATCTTGCTGTTTGCACAGTGGCACAAAATGAAGGACTAAGTACGACCATGACATACCTAGCATAACCTGACCCATCTTCCGAAAAATTCAAAGAAACTCTGAGCGATGTACATCAAAAAGGCCATTTACAGGTGTCCTGGCTTAAATTGTGGGGTTCACGAAAATAATGTTTCCACCTTCTTGAGCAATAGGCCCATTTGGAGGAGGAAGAAGACGCCTACAGTTGAGTCCGGCTCCAAATAGTAGTTATCAACATAAAACTGCACTACAGCTATATGAAATATTTTTCAAACAATTTTTTCTTTATCACTTATCATACAACCTGTTAAAAAATGTATTGGAGTCTTATCAA